>CAUYON010141597.1:0-17417 GCA_963573935.1 Arctocebus calabarensis
TTTTTTGTTCAAGTGAAGGCTACAACCCATTTATTGCACAGGAAGACGGGGAAAGGGTAGAGGGAAGGAAGGGGAGGGAGAGGGTGGGGGGAGATGGGACAAAGGGTGAGATCACATGTATGGTACATATTCGAAGGGTCAGGAGAAAACTTCTAAACAAGGATCAAAAATGTTTTCATATAGTAAATGAGAAAATATCATGAACGGTATGTCAATCAGATTGATAAAATATCTCAGATTGCATGTGAAGCCCCCACACTGTACCCCATGGTTGAACTAATGTACACAGCTATGATTCAATAAAAAAAAAATCATAAAAAAAAATAAAGGTAAACATACAGAAAATGCAAAACATTATAATATTGCAACGGTGCTCTATAAATTACTTTTAATTCCCAACATAGGGATTAAAAACAAAACCATAAACCTATAATTATTAAAACATACTAATTAAAATACAACAAAAAAGATGTAATTTATGACATCAATTTTTAAAAGGTAGAGAAAGAATAGTTTTTATATGTGATTTGAGTTAAGTTGCATTCAGCTTAAAATATATTATTGTAATGATAAAGTATTTTATGTAAGCCCCATGGAAACCTCAAGAAGATACTGATATAAGATATAAACAATAAAATTATAAAGGGATAAAAGAAGGTCACTGCAAAAAAAGGAGCAAAACAGAAAGTAAGGGACTAGGTAAAGAATACAGTCCCAAAAGCTGTTAAGATAGTGCCTTGAACCATTTATGTCCCCCTGAAAATTCATGTGCTGAGGCCTAATTTCCCAATGTAATACTATTTGTAGGTAGGTAATTAAATCATGACGTTGGAGACCTCGTTAGTCAGATTAATGCCCATATTAGAGGAGGTGAAGATGCAAGATCTCACTCTCTACTCTCCACTAAGTGAGGAAACAATGAGTGTGCGGGCCATCTACAAACCAGGTAACAGGCCCTTACCGGACATTGAACCTGAAGACACCTTGATTTCAGATTTTCCAGTCTTCAGAACTATAAAAAATGAATGCTTATTATTTAAACCATTCCCTTTATGATAATAGCAGTCCAAACCGATTAAGATGGACAGAAAAAGAGAAACTATTGAACAAAATGGCAAGAGTTAATCCTTACCAATTGGTAATTTATTTAAATGTCATGGATTAAATTCTGACAAAAGACGTATAGATTACATATAACTGAATATACAGATTTGAGAAGCTCAGCAGACCTCTCAATATACACACATACACACACACATCCCTATTCTATCTGTGTACAAAGAGTCACTTTAGATTTTAAGGACTGAAAATGGAAGAAGGAAAAAGATACACCATGAAATGTTAACCAAAAGAGAGCACAGTAAATATGCTTACATCTGTCCTCAGAGACAAAGGAAGATGTTATATAATGATGAACGAGCCAACTTACAGAGGAAATATAACAGTAGTAAATATACATCACCCGATATCAAAGTACTCAAATATGTGAAACATCTATGGATGGAAGTAAAAATGGAAATCAAAAGCAACACAATAATAGTAGGAAATCTCAACATTCCATATTCAATAAAGATTGAAATTTCCAGACAGAAGATCAATAAGGAGAGAGAGGACTTGAACAGACAGTACAGAACATGTGGACTACGCAGCAGAATACATTTTCTTCTCAAGATCATAAGGAATGTTGTTTAGGATAAATCATTTTTTAGGTCCCAAAACAAGTTTCAACAAAAGTAAAAACATTGGAATATAGTAAATATCTTCTTTGACCACATGGAATGAAACTAGAAAGCAATAGTAAAAGAACAAAAAAACTGGAAAATTCAAAAATGCCTAAAAATTAACCACATTTAAATAAAGACAGAGTCAAAGAACAAATCAAAAAAGAAAGTAGAACTGTATTGAGACAAATGAAAATAAAACCACACCGGCTCGGTGCCTGTGGCTCAATGGGTTAAGGTACCAGCCACGTACACCTGAGCTGGCGGGTTCAAATCCAGCCTGGACCCGCCAAACAACAATGGCTGCAGCAACCCAAAAATGGCCGGGCTTTGTGGCTGGCGCCTGTAGTCCCAGCTACTTGGGAGGCGGAGGCAGGAGACTCGCTTGAGCCCAAGAATTGGGGGTTGCTGTGAGCTGTGATGCCATGGCACTGTATCCAGGGTAACAGTTTGAGGCTCTATCTCAAAAAAATAAAAATAAAAATAAAAGAAAACCACAACATACCAAAACCTGTGGGGTGTCATGTATGCAGTGGTAAGAGAGAAATTTTTAGTACATGTCTGCATGCTAAAAGAACGAAAATCTCAAATAAACAACCAAAATTTATAACTCAAGGAAAAGAAAAATGAAAACAATCTAAATTTCAAGTAAGCAGAAATAATGAAAGAATAAAGACTTGATTAGAAATAAATGAAATAGAGAATAGAGAACTCAAACTAGACCTCCCTTTTGGTCCTGCAATCCCATTACTGGGCATGTACCCAGAAGAAAAAAATCCTTTTATCATAAGGACATGTGCACTAGACTGTTTATCATAGTTCAATTTACATTTGCTAAGATACGGAAACTGCCCAAATGCCCACCACCCAGGAATGGATTAACAAGCTGTAGTGTATGTATACTAAGGAATAGTATTCAGCTACCGAAAAGATGGAGAGTTTACATCTTTTATATTAACCTGGATTGAAGTGGAACACAATCTTCTTCGTCAAGCATCACAAGGATCTAGTTGTAAAGCAAGAATCTAATGTACTCAATTCTGATATGAGGACAATTAATGACCTAGTACGTGGTGGGGGGGGAGGGGAGAGCAGAAAGAGGAAGAGAAGGAGGGGGGTGTTGGGTTATGGTGTGTAACACACCTTTTGGTAGAGGGACACAATTACAAGAGGGATTTTACCTAACAAATGCAATCAATGTAATCTGGTTCTTTGTACCCTCAATGGATCCCCAACAATAAAAAAGGAGGGCAAAACAAATAAAAAATGATAATATTAAATTGTGTCTCTGGAAAACAATAAAAATAATTGACAAACTGTTAGTAAAATAACTAAGATAAAAGAGAGAAAACACAAATAAATAAAATCAGAAATGAAAGAGGAGCCATTACAACTGATACTACAGAAATACAAGGGATTTTAAGAGAGTACTATGAACAATTATAGAAGTATGCCACCCCATTGGATAACCCTAAAAGAAATGAATAAATTTCTAGAAATATACTATTAAGACTGAATTATAAAGAAAATGAAAAAAAATCTATTGACCTTGCTCACTAGCAGCAAGAAAAATAATCATTAAATAAAAGAAAAACAAAAGAAAATCTGAAAAGATTTATAACTAGCAATAAAATTGAATTAGTGATCAAAATCTTCCAAGAAAGAAAAAGTTATGTGTTCATCACTTCATTAGTCACAATAGGCAAAAAGTAGAAAACAATCTAAGTATCCTTGAATGGATACAAATAAATGTGGTATATGAGTGCATAGAATATTATTTGAACAGAAAAAGGAAAATCTTGTTATATACTACAATGTAGATGGACCTTGGGAACATTATACTAAACAAGGACAAATACTATGTGACCGTGATTTGAGGAGGTATCTAAAACAGTCAAATTCTTAGAAGCAAAAAATTAGGATGGTGTTTGCCAGGGGCTAGAGGGAGCAGGATATGAGAAAATATTGTTTAATGGGTATAGAGTTTCTGCCCATGCAAAATGAAAAAGTGTGAGAAATATGCTCTATAACAATGTGCATAAGTTAACAATGTTGGGCCATATTCTTAAAAGTGTATTGAGAGGGTAGACTATGTTATGTGATTTTGTCATAATAATAAAAATGTTAGATACCCTTAAAAATTCAAGATAAAAATAGTTTGATCTATTTTATAGTCTAAAATAACAAATAAAAATAAATTTACACAAAATTCCACTCAAATTTCAAATCGAACTTTAATAATTTCAAGAGGAATCTCTATTTTCTATTTCTTTTATTTTGCAGTTTTTGGCCGCAGCCAGATTTGAACCTGCCAACTCCAGTATATAGGGCTAGCGCCCTATTCCTTTGAGCCACAGGTGCCACCTCTCTATTTTCTACTTCTTAACATTTACTTGGATTCTCATATTTAACTACCCTTTTATTGTGGTAAATTGTTTTACAGTAACTCATAATACCTTATTAGGAAGCTACTTTATAGGAAAAATGGCTATAAATTTGACACACTTTTAATTAATGGGCTGCAAAGTCTTGAATATAAGTGATAACCCAGCTTCTCAGGATGGCACACCATATGATTTTGGTATGATCACTTCTCAAAACATGTAAGCTAAGGATAAAACTTCTGTAATTATTCCATTTACCCAACCTATACACTTTAAAATTTTTTTTTAATCAGGATCAACTCTTATATTATAATTGGTTCCAATTTTAACTATTCTTAGCTACAGACCTTGGGCATCTTTGAGACAATCTGATCAGCTTTTATCACCTTCTAAGTAAAGCACTAAAAGACTGGAGAATCGAGAACCCAATTTACTCAGTTAACAAGAAGGCAGTATATGATGTAATACAGGTTGGGGGAGGGGAATGAGGGAGCAGGGGAAGGGAGAGAGGGGATGAGGAGTCACACCTCTTGGGGGTGGAACACAATTTATAAAAGGGACTTCACCAACAAATGTAATCAGTGTAACCTAATTCTTTTGTTTTGTTTTGTTTTTTAGAGTCAGAATCTCACTTTATCGCCCTATCTATCAGTAGAGTGCAGTGCTGTCACAGCTCACAGCAACCTCCAGCTCTTGGGCTTACGTGATTTTCTTGCTTCAGCCTCGCAAGTAGCTGGGACTACAGGCGCCGGCCACAACACCTGGCTATGGTAACCTAATTCTTGGTACTCTCAATGAATCCCACAAAGGTCAGGGTGGAGAGGACTGCCATTTAAATATAAGGGAAAGACTTATAAGAAAGAAGACTAATGACTTACGAAGAAATGACTTAAAAGAAGAAAGTAACATAAATATAGTAAAATCCCACATCAGATGTCAGTATGTCTAATATCTAATATTAGAAATATCGAAACCTTTCAGGAAAAGGGAAACAAGACAGAAAGCAAACAAAGGCCAAATCATCCATCTTTAAAAATGGATTTAATTTCGTAAGGAATAAAAGAGCTGGGAGACAAACATGTGTCTTTTCATTTAAATAGAAAAAGGATAGCCTTCATGGCATTTTCTTGATCACTATATAAAGACATTAATACTCTACCTTTAATTAAGGCTATCTGTAATAGTATGATCAAAATATTTCTGAATGTATATGAAGCACATTGTGCCCTATGATTGCACCAATGTACACAATTATGATTCAATAAAATTATAAAAAAAATTAACAACAACAACAAAAAAATAAATAGAAAAAGGACAGAGGAGAAGGTACTATCTGAAACAAAAAGGCACACTCCTGCTGGGAAATTTTTATGCATATGTGCAAACAACATGCAAAATAAGCTACTCAAATTTTTTGGTTTCAGCTATACAGAATTTAAAGATGTGTGTGATGCAATTTTCCCTTTATCTTAGTAAGCTGTGTGTTATGGTTATAAGGGTAAGAATCAAAGAGTGGGGATGGGGAGGTGCCCACATCCCAGTACAGAAGAGTTATTGTATCACTGACAGTGTTTTAACTGCCTGTGAATGGTGATTTGTAAAAGACCACCTCCATTGTGGCGGGCACCTGTAGTCCCAGCTACTTGGGAGGCTGAGGCAAGAGAATCGCCTAAGCCCAGGAATTGGAGGTTGCTGTGAGCTGTGTGACGCCATGACACTCTACCGAGGGTGATGAAGTGAGACTCTGTCGCTACAAAAAAATAAATAAATAAATAAAGACCACCTCTTATTTTGTTTTATTGTTATTTTAAAAACTCTACCAGCAATTCACCTCATTTTTACCTATACTTGAGACAGGCCACTTCTGCTCCTACTGCCTTCGTAGCCACCAGTTTACTGTATGTTAGAAATGAAAACCCAGCTGAATAGAAACTACCCAGTGGAAATGGCCTGATTCCAAAATGACTGTGCCAAACTGAGAGTAAAAAGAACACAAACTCAGGGTCTCCCAGTAGGAAAGCCCATACTACAGCTTTCTCTCTACTCTTCCAGTTACCAGATAGGACAGAATCAATCACGTTCTAACATATTAAACAAAGGTCTATTATTCTACATTAAAAATAGTTTTATGGAAGAATATAAATATTATGGAAAATGTTTCAAATGCTTTGGTTAGGTATAATAATGCTATCTATGATAGAGAGGTTACAGTATATACAGTAGAACCTCCATCACTGACCCTCTCCCTACACTGACCACTTCCTTAAGCCGGCCTAATTTTCACAGACTGGACATGCATCACATGTACCTGTCAGCACAGGAGGCCTAGTTCCTTATGTTGACCACCTTTGAATGCTGACCAGTCGCTTAGGTGGTCAATTCACAGAGGTTCTATTGTACGTGTATATATTAATATATATGACTCATGCATATATATTTACATAGAAAATATGAAACATGTATGGTATAATTATGTGCCATTTTGAATTTTATTTCATGATTTTCATTTTTAGCTTTATAAAAAAGCATGATATTATTGAAAGACAAAACATCTGACATTTTATTTATTTTTTTTTTGTAGAGACAGAGTCTCACTTTATTGCCCTTGAAACAGTGCCATGGCATCACACAGTTTACCATAACCTTCAACTCCTGGGCTTAGGTGATTCTCTTTCCACAGCCTCCCAAATAGCTGGGATTACAGGCACCCGCCACAATGCCTGGCTATTTTTCTATTTTGTGGTCCGGCCAAAGCCAGGTTTGAACCCGCCATCCTCCATATATGGAGCCGGCGCCACAGGTGCCGCCCAAAACATCTGTCATTTTAAAAGGATAAGTTTTCCATCTAAAGGAGCATTACAGCAATGTGGGCTTGTACTATAACTTTGTTGATGATTTTCCTTCTGAAAAGTTTTTTGAAAAACAGGCCTTGCAAGACCCTAGGCAGCTGTTTGTAGCCATTGATGTCAGCATGAACATACACATAGACTCACATAGACACGTGGATATCCTTTCCAACATCAGTCTGTCAACAATAATTTTTTGAAGATCAAAATGGTATGAAAGTGAAGAGGAATCTAGAATCACATTACATTAAGTTTTAAATCTGATTTTCATTCCTTGTGTGACTTGCAAGGTATTTTTTTTTCTCTAAATAAAACCTGTAAGTCTTTTTATCTAATCTCGTTAATATCTGGACTGATGTTATGCCATTCTTATGAGGTTTAGAATGAGAAATATATTTAAAGTGCTTAGTGGATGTTTGGCACATCGCAAAAACTCAATAAATGCTTATCATTTTTATTGAGTAATGACTATGCAAAATGTACTGTGCCAGAAATGCAGTGGAAATAAAGGTAATACTACAAAATGATTTGTTTTTTCAATGTGATTTTGTTACCAATACTTACGAAAGATTACAGAGAATAGAAAGAAGGGAAAATTCTATTTCTAATTTGACTATCAGCATTCCTGATGCAAATCTATTAACTCATTACCTATTTTCATTTTTATTTATTATAACAGCAGGATGAAAATATTTCCCCTTGTTGGATGGTACTATATACACCATTCTGCCTTTTCCGATCATTTAGCATTGTAGCTAGTTGTGCTTCTTATTAAGGGACAAATGCAAATAAATATTTATTTAGTATAATTGGAAACTTGGGGACAATGGGAAGAAATGTAGCTAAAACATTAAAGATTTGTCTACATCATAATTTACGAGGTCTTGAAATTCCCAGATGCTATAATACTGCTTAGCTGAATTATTAGAGGTAGAATTTCACAAATCTTTTAGCTTGCCAACGTTTCTATATATCAAGAAAAAAAACATCATTGTCATTCCAGACCTTTGTGTCTGCCAATGTGAGGAATACTTTATCAAGAATGCTACCTTAAATGACCTTACAGAACTTCATTATATATTTTCTGCCTTGAATCTTTAGCCAGAGTAGTTAGGAAAAAGCATCCTGTGTAACCCAAACACTTGAAGGAGATCTGCACAAGGCAGAATAGATGTTGGGCCAACACTCTTAAGAGATGTGCTAAATTCCCAAGGCCACCGTTAACTAATAGTTTTACATTAGTGAAGTTACTTCTTATTTCTGAGCCTCTAGTTCTTCATTTCTAAAATGGGGGGTTATAAGCAAATGATAGCAAAAAAACCTACTGTAGCTCTCAGACTCTGAGTGATACATAATATACATATGCATCTGATTTTCCACAAATTTCAACTTAATAGTGTACCTTTACATTTTGGTTTGTCAACCTTCAAAAGTTTTGTTACATCTTAAGGTTAATGAAGAAGACAGAGATATTTCTCCTCTGAACTTGGGTAACTTTACAATAATTTCCTCGGGGAAGCCTTTTCAAATTATGGGCACAGAATTCCTGGTTTTCTTAGATGTTTCTCCTCAATGTAGCTCATGTAGTTTGGTGATACCTATAGTATACTACATGTTGACTCCAAGCCTACCACCTTATGGAGTCTGTAATATGACTTCATTTACAGACAATGGAACTGAGCTTTGTAGTGGTAAACAATTTGTGTGAGAAAGTGCGCACTTTAAAGTGAGAGGATGATTCAATATGTGATTTAGACCTCATTACAAATACCCAGTAGAAATAAATAGAATTAAAAGTAAGACAGAAACTAATGAAATCAGAAATAGAAAAACAATAGGGAAAATCAATAAAATCAAAAGCTGAGTCTTTCCAAATATCCATAACTTGGTAAACCTTAGCCAGTCTAACCTGAAAGAAAAAAAAATGATAGAAAGAGGGAAAACAAAATTACCAATATTAGAAAAGAAAAATATCCAACACTACACATTCTATGAATAATAAAATAATAGCAAAGGAATACTATAAATAGCTCTCTACCCCAAAATTTGGTAGTTTAGACAAAAGGAACCAATTCCTTAAAAGACACAAACTACCAAAATTCAAACAAGAAGAAATAGATAATTTAAATAGGTGCATATCTATTAACAAAATTGAATCAATAATTAATAACCTTAAAAATGAAATACTTCAGTTAATGTCATTGTCGAAGTCATTGGTGAAACATTTAAATAGAAATGAAACCAATTCAGCTCTGCCCCTGTAGCTCAGCAGCTGCGGCGCCAGCCACACACACCAGAGCTGGTGGGTTGAAATCCAGCCTGGGCCCGCCAAACAACAATGACAACTACAACCAAAAATAGCCAGACATTGTGGTGGGCACCTGTAGTCCCAGCTACTTCAGAGGATGAGCCAAGAGAATTGCTTCAGCCAAAGAGTTGGAGGTTTCTGTGAACTGTGACGGCACAGCACTCTACTTAGGATGACAGCTTAAGACTCTGCCCCCCCCCCAAAAAAAGAAACAAAAGAAATGATACAAATCCTGCACACGATCTATTCCAGAAAGTCACATGCAGAGGAAACACTTCTTTCACCATCCTATGAAACCAGCATAACCCTGACCACAAACACAAACTGAGACATTACAGAAAAGAAAAAGAAAACTACAGACCAACATGTCGCATGAACATAGATGCAAAAATCCTCAACAAAGTTAACAAATTTAATTCAACAGATTATATAAAGAATTATACACTATGACCGAGTAGAACTTATTTCAACTATTTAAGGCTGATTCTACACTTGAAAATCTATTAATTTATTTACATCAACAGGGTAAAAAGGAAAAATCATATGACTATATGATTTGATATATGATATGAATGCAAAAATATTTAATTTCTAAACTTTCACCTTGGGGCTATGTAACAAAAACTGTTTTCTTGTTGTAGGACATGAAGTAAATGCATATTTGCTTATTTAACTCGTAGAATTATCACAGTTAGGAAGTCAAAAATGATTCAAGATGAAATTGATTCACTTGTTGAATTCACATTTGAGTAATTCTTGGCTGTACAGGTAAATGTTTTTATTAGATGCTTCAATTAATGACAACATTTTATAATTGTAATACACAAGGTACTTGAAAACAGATTTGTGGAAGGGAAAATATTTGATAAAATGTCATGATTACCTACACAATTCTTGCTCATTTATGATAATAGTAACCTAAACAAATGAAAGTTCTAATTATCATTAATAAAGTAAAATTGGTTTATCTAAATTTGCCTTCTTACACATCCATCATACATGTCTTTAGGGGATGATTGTAATCCAGCACCCACAGTCCAGCTTTAAAGCCAAATTGCAGCGAGATTTCCCAGCCGCCACTCTGGTAGCAAGAGTTAGTTACAAATAGTTATTATGTTTTGACAACAGTTTTCAAAAAGATAAAATCTATACACAAAGGATTCCAAAGCATAGGTGATAATTCTCAAATCAAGTTTCCTTCACAGGTCTTACAGCCAAGGACAACCGTAATTTGAACTCTGCAACATGAAACTGAATTGGGAACAAAAAGGAAAGAGAAAAAAGAGGAAGGGAAATGAAGGAGAGGAGCAAACAGGAACAGGAGCAACAGGTGAAACAGAAGAGGAAGTGCAGAGGGATGAGGAAGAGGAGCCCCAGGAGGAGCAGGTGACTGAGAAGGCCAGGGAGACGCAGAGAAGGGAACTGGGTAATGCATGTATCTTTGTCTCTCTTCCCTGTTTTCGCTCCAGATTCTGCCCTCCTGTTTATAATTTACTTGGTAATACAAAGGAAAATATTGGATCCTTTTCAGAAGCTTTCAAACACGCGTAAGCCTCTTCTACCTCAAAAGCACAAGCAAACAGATGAGTAAACACACAGACACAAGCAACAAGAAAATCTCTCATGTTTCTCCTTTTGAAATT
This sequence comes from Arctocebus calabarensis, assembly GCA_963573935.1. Classification (NCBI taxonomy): domain Eukaryota; kingdom Metazoa; phylum Chordata; class Mammalia; order Primates; family Lorisidae; genus Arctocebus; species Arctocebus calabarensis. The sequence continues at coordinate 10,903 of CAUYON010141597.1, forward strand.
ATTTTATTTCTCTTCTTTCTTTGTAACTAATTTTCTTGGAAAACTTGCCACTTTCTTGTCTTTCATTCATTTCATCTTAATTAGAACCTTGCTCCATCAAATTTGCTCTACAGGAAAATACTAATGGCATACCTTTAATGACAATCTAATTACCAATTTCAGTGCAATTTTTTTCAATTCTTATGCAACACTTTACTGTGTTTGACACTGATGATTAATTTTCTTTGGGGATCCCTAATAACATTCTCTGCAATATTCCTTCTACCTCTCTGAGAACTTTTCAGGTGGCTCTCATTGGCTTATTTGTTAAGCTGAGTCCTTAAATACTTCCCTAGACGCTCATTTTGGCCTCTCAAGTTTTGTCCTACCATATTTCCTTGTATAATGCTACCATTATATTTTTAGCTTTTATAAATACCAATTATTTATCAAATAAATGAATTTATAAATTAATTAACTGGCTTCTAACTTACTGTTTCCATTACATACCACCTGTGAATCTGCTAACCCACGTGTTTAGCATCTTCTAACTCTCTCTCTCCACCTGTTATCCCATGACATGTCTCTCCTTTCAGCATGAGCACCTCTCCTTGCATTTTTTTTTCATTCTTGGGAGACGCACTACATCCACCTACTCAACTACATTAGTAACAGGGGATGTATTCCAGACACTTCCTTCCTACTTCTATCATACTTCAAATTCAATTAGTCTTAGTCAAAAAGTGCTCCAGAGAATTTATGTGTGTGTGTTTGTATATATATGTATATCATATGATCTCTTCCTTTCTATTTACATAGTTACTATCAATTCAGATTCTAGTAATGCAATATATAATTCTAATAGCCAATCTATCCTGCATAAAAATTGGTCTGCTCTTTCTGTGTTTAAATTTTAATAGTGTTACTTCCAACATAAAGTTATTTAATAACCACCTCCTCCACATGGCTATAGAATAAATTTTAATCTTCTTAGTTATAAGGATTAGGAATGTGAGCATGGAATTTTTTTTACCTGATGTATATGTATTTCTTTTCTAAACCTTCTCAAATAATCTTCCAATCAATTATTCTATGTTTCACTATGCAAAGTAATTCAATTTGCCAGTATGGCCATATTTACAAAAAGTTGTGCCTTTGCTCATGATGGTTCCTCTTCTTGGAATATCTTTTTTCCTTAGCTACATATAGAGTTTTGTCAAATTCCTACAAATTCTTCAAGGCTCACATTTCATTGCATGGCTTGTGAAAAGCGGTTCTTCTCCTTGGGTTTTGTTTTGTTTTGTTCTGTGTTTGTTTTGAATAACACTTATAAATACTGATGTTCTAGCACTCAGGACATTCTCCCTCTGGCTAATGGCTCCCAAGTGAACAGACATTATGTCTTACATGTACGTCCATTACTAGTGACCAGCTCAGCACTCAATGTATTACAATTGTTTATGAAATATGAAGACAAATGCATGTTGAATGAGGACTTGCATGTCATTGTTCTTCTAATTATTTGATTTGAAAGGCAAAAATGTATGATTAAAAGATTAAGTATGTAAAGTAAGAAAAATGAAGAAATTCAAAGTTCAATTAAATCACACTTGATTAACATTTTGGTGCATATTCAAGTGCAAACTTATTCAAAGCCTACACAGGAAAAATGTAGCTCACATGGCATATGTAAGAACTGTTTAATTCAGTACTGGTAATCAAATTAACGTAAACTGAAAAAACACGGGGGACTTGTTTTAAAAGGAAAAACAAATCTGACAATGAATCTAAAAATCTCATATAGCATTGGTATAATGTAAATACAAAGTATATTAAGTATAGGAAATCACATTATCAATATTTATTTTTCTATTTCTCCCTTTCTCTTTGCCCCTCTATACCTATCTATCCATCCACCTACCTGTTTATTTGTATTTTCTCACTAGAGAGGAGACAGGAGAGAGATGAGAGAGGTAGAAATAGAGAGAGAGATACAAGTGTGCTGTGTCCATATACACACAGGTTAAACTTTAAGAAATAGTTACTCTTCCATGGCTATCCTAGTCGTCCTCAATAGCTTTCCTTTAATCCTTACTTTATTTTTGTCTTGAGCTACTTCTTCTGTTTTGTGTTGGCCAGAAGAGGAAAAGGATATGTGTAATGGAATGAAAAGAGAGACAGGTAATGAGAAAAAGATAAATGATGAGCACATGAAATCTGGAAAATCTACACCACCTGATAAGGACCCTCCCCCTCTGAAACTACCCTTCTCTCGGTCCAGGCTCTTGTACAATCTTAGCGTTCGAAGGCTCTCTGCTCAGCAAAAACGTTTCAAGTGGATTCCCCTTTCTCATTGATTTGTGGCTTCTTTTTAAGGATTTCACAATCTCAGAGCTTTGTTGTCAATATATCAAGTATAAACTTACCTCTTTCCAACCCTGACTACGGAGAGCTCAGTTATCACTGTGTAGTCATTTAGCCTTTATTAATTGAACAATAAAGACATTAATTGCCTATTGCCCTCCCAGAGGACTCTCACCTCATCTATTGAGTCTATCCAAAATTTTATTGCTATTTCACTTTTTTTTTTTAATTGAAGGAATTTATTTTCTTAGAACTCAGAAACATGTTTAAGGAACAGGGTTTGGTCTGCCTTGAAAACACTCTTCTTCATGTTAGCAATCCACCATGCAACTCATTAATCTCTTGGTGAGGACAAGTTAGGTTGCCAAGGGAGTGGCAGCATAGAACTTGTCTCTTATCCAGACCTTCTGTAAGTTAAGCCTTCCTCTATCTTAAAGAAGTTCCAGTCTTTATCTATCTCGTTTTTCATTTTATGCTCTTACTGTTTCTAGCTGATGCCAACTATGGAGATACAAAAACGCAAGAAATATGGCTTCACTATTTCCCTCCAGAAGCAAATGTTCCAAAGTTACTTCCAGAAACAAAACTGTAGAAAAGTTGTGAGTGCAGTTCTAACTATTTTAGAAAATATTAGTCCATTCAGGTAGACATCCTAATAGCTAAAAACTTAATACATGCTTAACTAAACTTTGCATTTTCCACAGTGACTTTCTAACAGTGATGAAATGCCATAACAACAAAATAATAAAAACAATACAAATCAATAATGATGATGATGGTGAGATATCATCGTCATCATCATCATCACCTCAACATTGACTATTTGTTTTGGCTGTATTATCTTAATTAGACTTCCCAACCACTACAAGAGTTAGAATTGTTATCCCTATTTTCTTAGGGAAGATAAGAACTAAGAAACAGATTTAGAGACAATTAGTAGTTGATTCAAAGTTTCAAAACTATCTCCCAGGGTCTATGTCCTCCTCTGAATACCTCCATTCTGCTGGGACTTCTGACAACTTTCATGTAACTTCAAATCAGAAATACTTATGTTAAGGGGAGGAAATCAAAGCCCATAGAGTGAAATGATGGGTTCATGATCACTCAACAAAGCAGGCCTTAAAATTTAATCCCCAGACGCACACAGCAATCTTCCTTCTGTGACATCTAAAATGGCTCCAAAAATTAGGATTCATAATTTGATAACCATGCGTAAGTGTCCAGGGTGAAAGGGATGGGATATTTAAAATCTCTGAAAGTTCAATGTATACGATCACTATACTACATCATGCTGCTCTATTTGTTCTTAGACAAAAAGTGGTGAATTTCACATTGTTCAATTCTGAAATAATCTTTTTTTCCTCTGGCACTCAGGACATTAATGGTATTGAGAATAGGGAGAAAATCTTTTTATTCTACTGCAAATTCTCAGGATGCCCCTGTTGGTTTCTTTCTTATTAAAACGAAAAGCATTTTGGTTTGGGTCCTAACTCTGTAAGTACACTATTAATTAATGAGAAGTTATATAAATTCAGCAGTATCTATGGCATATCACAGGATTATTATAAATATTATAGAATAACTATTACCCTTATCTTCATAAGCCCTGAAAAATAATTGTTTTGCATTATGGAACTCGTAACGTCTCACAAAAGGAAAATGCCCAGAAGCAACTTCACATACATTCTGCCAAAGTTATATAAAGCCAAAACTTACAGCCTAGAGGTGTGGCAATGTAATTAGATTTCTATTTTACAAGTAAATATGCTGATTTTATTGGAAATTTTTAGTGATATATTTTGCTTCTGATGCCACAAAATCATGGTTAGAGGTTGGAAAAGTTGAGTTACCATTAACTAGTTTTAAGGAATGATTTTAGAACAAGAACATTGTTTCTTGAAGATGTTAATGAGGCCCACTTATGTTAAGGGGTCATAGATTTATCTGATCTTTAGAACCTACCCTTTTCCTTAAAGTATCTCCAGAATTGATAAGAAGGAAAACAAAATGGCATACAAAGCAGCATTTGAGGTGGGTGAGTAAGCCAATAGTCCATACATTCAAGATTCCTGAGATAGACACTTATGAGAGTGACACCAGCTTGGGCAGGTTGATGTTAGTGGAGGGCACAGCTACATGAGGTGAGCAAAATCTTCCCATACAGACATTTATTACAAGACCTTCTCCACATCTGTTCTGAGTATAATCTGTATCTACATTAGATGTGTGTTTATTAAAGGAGCACATTCCTTAGCTCAATCTACCCAAATCAGAATGTATTGATTTGGAGTCCTGGAATATGTTCCTCTAAAAAAGTCCCTGGGTAATTCTCATGCACACAAAAGTTTGACAACCATTGATGTATAGCTTGGTGACAGGTGATTGATGAGAAGCAAGTAGATGATAAACAGGCACCAAATCCCACATGGGATTACAGTTGAATCCTAGTGGGAGGGCTGATTATGTTTCAGGGAAACTGGGAGAGATTCAGACAGATAATTGGCATCAGTGATTTTTGTCAGGCAGAATGGTGGCCAGGCTTCAGACTTAGCTTTAATCAGAGCTCCAATCTAAAGGAAAAAAAAAATATATATGTGTGGCCCCTTTTAGGAGCAATGTTGAAACACAAATAAGATGGTAAAAAGGGAATGAAGAAACAGTTTGGAACTGATAACATAGAGCCAGAGTTTAACTATAGCACCTACATGTAAATGTATTCACAAATATATGCAATCCATCATTTGTGTATTTTTTCAAAGTTTCATTAATATGTAATATAAGGAAAAAAAAAACCAGAAAGCAAAGCCATCCTACCACACTCTAATGATATAGAAATATATAGAAAAACAGAGAACAAAACGTCGTTAATAATTAAGTTGCAATGGAAACTTTTAAATGTTTATTTACTTTTGCATAAAATGGCAAACAGCGATCATGGTGACAGTACTATATTTCAGCCCGCAGATCACAGTTTCATTGACTTGCCAGGAAAGAGAGATCTTTATTATGGGGCTACCATCATTCTTCTTTTATGGCTGCTATTTAAAGGGCAGCATTAGAACCTGGTGGTTTTTCTAGAACTTTCCTAGAAGTCAGCCTATGTTGTAAAAACTCAGCCATTCTCAAGTGATATCTCCATAGAAGAGTTTGTCTTAGTGAAAAAGGAGGAAACGAATGGTCCTTCTCTGAGAAATTCTGACCAAATCTTCTCTTCCAATGAGATGAGAGAGCACTGAGGAAGATATGGAGATATGAAGAAGTAAATCATTTTATCAATATGGTGAGCACTCATTGGGAAGCTCTCAGCAGAAAACAAGATCTCTTCCTCCTCCTAATATTCATGTATATGCAACCTCAGTAATATTTTGAAATCACCTGTCACTCTCTGCCTTGTATATATTATGAGTAATTCATTTATTCACTAAACATTTTGGTGATATAGTAATATCTTTAAATAAGACTGTGGGTACCCCTAAATTCATGGAATTTGGAATGTCTGATGTCATCTTATATAAAGAATAGTTGACAAATGAAATAATGAAATAAGTATAATAAGAAAAGATTAGGTAGGGTTAATTCAGTTTTGTTTTCCTGTATTCTCCTTAAAAGGCAGACTATAATATTGTGTAAAGATTTTTTTTCCTTCCAGTATTTAAAAAGATTATATTATTTTTGACCAAACAAAGGTGGGAATGCTTTCTATGATACCAAAACAGTGAGATTGTGTTTTGATTTTTTGAGTTTGATGGGAAACATAAACTACTATGATATAAACTACTTTGTATAAAAGTAGTATATTTTTGGATATTTGGAAGGAAACTCTGGCAGCTGACAAAGGAAGCATTGGAAGATCAGTGGCATTGAATTAGAATGATTAGAATGTAGTTTCAGTATCCTCTAAATGTCTTGAAAGCAGTGTCCCCTGTCATACTACAGGCAATTTTCTATCATTTTATTATGTTTATAAAGTAAGAGAGTACTAATCATCCTATTTTCTACTTAAATTACTGAAGTTTGGGCTTTTTCATTTAATATTCTTTTTTTTTTTTTTTTTTTTGTAGAGACAGAGTCTCACTTTATCGCCCTGGGTAGAGTGCCGTGGCGTCACACTGCTCACAGCAACCTCCAGCTCTTGGGCTTAAGCGATTCTCTTGCCTCAGCCTCCCTAGTAG
>CAUYON010141598.1:0-17548 GCA_963573935.1 Arctocebus calabarensis
ATTGTATTCATTCGTTTCCTGGCCAAGGAACCCATACACCTATATATACCCTGAGACTAAAGGCCTAAAGGAGGAGATGGGGAAAGACCGGGAGAGCTTCTCTCTCCCCGCTTGAATTCTCTCCCTTTACCAGGAGCTTTAGTGTTTTCTGTATTCTTTTCTGTAAATAAATTCTGTCTTACCACTGGGGGGTGGGGGTGGAGAAATAAAGTAATGAAGAATAATAAAATACATGTATTTAGAAAAGTAAAAAGAAAAAAGAAAAAAGAAATAATGTCAAGTTCTTAGTTTTCAGAAAAAAAAGAAAATAAGTTTAGATGACCCATTTGTGATAAGAAAAGGAGAGAGATCACAGAACCAATGGTTGTGCAGAGAGGATGTCATATGTGATGGAGATAATGGGAAATAGAATAAAAAAATAAAAACACTGGGCACAGTAGTGAGGACCTAGTTGGTGTTTAAGAACTTGAATTGGTAATGCTTCCAAGCAGCAAAAGTCACAGATTTCCACAAGAATTTTTCAGCACATTACCACAAAACCAAAGAATTTTTTCACTTGCTCCTTCCATTAAATATTTATAGAGCAATTACCAGATTCTATACTATGCTAAAGGTAGGGATTGTCAAGAAAAGTTTGAAGGATGAATTTGGCAACAAAGCAATCTAGAAGGCTCCTAAAGCATTCAGATGGTTGGTAAAGTCCAAGACTAGATAGGAAGAATAATAAAACCAGGAAGGCTTGATAGATTGGAAAAATAGGAAAGAATATGATAGTGGGACTTGTAATGAGTCCAAATAAAGTAGATTTAGTGGGAACAAAAAGCCTGGAAGAAAAAAAAGCCTGGGAGAGGTGATTACAAGTCAGAGAACAGAATGTTTAATTTCAAAGGCTTGTAGTTTCTTTCGATTTCACAGCTGCCCCTGAGAAATTATTTTTAACTGACAGTGGGGCCTGAGATGTATAACAATGCTCATTGAGTGGTTGTGTGTGTGAGTACGAAGAATTTACATTATGACTGGCAAACAGTTCTTTTTTTTTTTTTTGGTATTACTTTGTTGTCCTAGGTAGAGTGCCGTGGCATCATAGCTCACAGCAACCTCAAACTCTTGGGCTCAATCGATTCTCTGGCCTCTGCCTCCCAAGTAGCTGGGACTACAGACACCCTTTTTTGGTTGCAGCCGTCATTGTTGTTTGGCGGGCCCGGGCTGGATTCGAACCCGCTAGCTCAGGTGTACGTGGCTGGTGCCTTAGTCGTTGAGCCACAGGCACCAAGCCTATGTTCACCATTATTAAACTAAAGACGTTACTCTATGTAATTTCATATGAGAACAAACTCAAAAAATAAGAAACAAGAGTGGTAGTATCTACATGTTAAAGGCCATTTCTGGTATTGTACTTTCTCTCTCTTTCTCTCTGTCTCTCATTCCTTCAATCAATCCCTCCCTTATTTTTCTTTCTTTTTAAAGAAAGACTGGGCACTGGCATCAATGCCCATCTTCCCAAGGGGAGCACTTTGAAGGTGACCATAGTGATAGTCAACAGTGAGGTATGTGGCCCTTGTTCTAGGACAGACTTCATTGTCCAACTTCATATATTTCACTTGAAAAAATAACTCTAACATAAGCTCTAAAGGGGAGGAATTTTTGTATGTTATTTATCAATCATCCCCAGAATCTAGAACAATGCCATGCACATAGTAGTTGCTCAATGTATATTTGCTAAAAGAATGAATTTGATATCAGTACAAGCTAACACTTAGCAAAAGTCATTTACTAAAAGCATTTTATTTCTAATGGCATAATGGGCTAAAGCATTTTGTAATAACATTGCGTTTATAAATTATTTGGACATAAGCTTTGTGTATAAAGAGCTATAATGAAACATTTATTTGGGGAAAAGTAACACGGATTCTACAATAAGACATCTGCTATTTAATCTAGGCACAGTGGCTCACACCTGTAATTCCAGCACTCTGGGAGGCCGAGGTAGGTAGATAGCCTGAGCTCACAAGTTCAAGTTTGACACCAGCCCGAGCCAGGGCAAGACCCCTTCTCTAAAAATAGCTGCGCGTTATGGCTTGAGCCCAGGAATTGGAGGTTGCTGTGGGCTGTGATGCCACAGTACTCTATCCAGGGTGACAGCTTGAGGCTCTGTCTCAAAAAAGAAAAAAAAAAAATGGCGAACATATGTTTACTTTTAATGGAATGACTAATTTGTTACATGGACAAAACATTCACTTTCACTGTAGTACCATCTCTGTATATAACCTTGCCAACTTCCTAAATCAAAGACTTTGTTATGGCTCATTCTAGAAAAATTTCAATTAATGTAAATTTAGGCCAATATGCTAAAATTTGTTCTTTAGGCTATGTTTTTGTAGGTTCAAATACCAGCTGAAATGCATATGTGTACAGGTGTACTCGTACACATGACAAACACTAACCATCATTGAAGTGGGGGTAAGTAATGACTTATGTATAAATTATATTCTGTTTACACATTAAACAAATAAGGTAATTGTTTACACTTTTTACCTTAGTGCCTTAAAATCAAGAGTTTTAGGCAAAACTAAAGTTTTTTTAAAAAAAACTAAGTTTTTTCATTTGGCACCTGTTGTCCCAGCTACTTGGGAGGCTGAGACAAGAAAATCACTTGAACTCAGGAGTCGGAGGTTGCTGTGAGCTGTGATATCACAGTACTCTACTGGGGTGACAAAGTGAGACTCTGCCTGAAAAAAGAAAGAAAAAAAAAAAAGGATCGCTTGAGCCCAGGAGTTTGAGGTTGCTGTAAGTTATGATGATTACACTACACTCTATCTAGCTGGAGCACCAGAATGAGGCTCTGTGTCCAAAAAAGGGGAAACAAAAAAGGATGAAAATAGTGAGGCTCTCTGAGATAAGCCATGTATGTGTATTATAAATAATTTGGAGGATTAGAATATAAATTGAAACTATTAGAAATTTTTTTTTTTTTTTTTTGGTTGCAGCCATCATTGTTGTTTGGTGGGCCTGGGCTGGATTTGAACCTGCCAGCTCAGGTATACGTGGCTGGCGCCCTAGCCCATTGAGCCATAGGCGCTGAGCCGATTATTAGAATTTGTAAATGCCACTTATTCCAGCCAGTGAGAAAAACCACAGTAAATTTGTGCTAGATTGTTCAAAGGAGCAGAGAAGGAATAGGATAAAAGTTGGGAAAATATACAAGTGTTTTTCAGCACACTGTATTATGAATTCAGAGATAATAAGGTTAGATCAGTATTGCTCCTGTAGACTACAGACATAATACAACTCTGAAGCAGTCTCGATTTTTATACAACATTCACAGTTTCCTTCCCATTAAAAAAAAAAAAAAAAAAAAGACACAGTAACACTAGCCGACTCTATTTCTTTAACATGCTTCATTCATTCTTTTTTTTCACACATATACCAGTCATCTTTTAGTTGGAGGTTAATTCTCACTAGGATATGCAAGGATTCAATAATGATCAAGTTCTTCATAGAAGGTGCCGGGCCAAGGAGGTCAAGGTCTAGAGTGCAGAGTGCACCCCCTTGCAGGCCCCTCTTTAGTGGTACTTTTGTAGCTGCTCATGTTTGAGGTCTGTAAGAAAGACAGTAGCTGAAAAGCACGTTAGCTGCCAGCACCATAGAAATCCCAGCGATGCTCCTTTTCTTCACGTTGATGTACTTGTAATACTGGTAGTAACCTTTTTGAAAGGCTCTAACAAGACCCTTAGGTATGAAATCCCAAATCAAAATCCAGCGTGGCAGCCCCCCTAGTTTGACATCTATGAGTTTCTTCTCCTTCACTGATATTGCTGACACCATCTAGAAGCTCTGGAGTCTGCTTGCTTCCTTCATTCTTATTTTTTTCAATTTTCCACTTTCCTCAATCCCTAAGCCAATTTCTCACACAGGCTTTCATAAGAAGAAAATGTATTACATATCTGTACAGACCATTGTTTTTATACTCTGGGTTGTAAGCAGTATTACAAAAAAAGAACAAAGCAAAAAAGAAACAGAACAGAATGGCAACCACTAGAATGTACTACATTTGTTCTGGTGGGGAACGTTTTCAATTACATAGTATAAAGGACCAAGTTTACATTCTAATCAGCCCCAATCCAAACCAGTCTCAGGTCAAGTCTGGTCAGTTTTCTGAGGGCTGGATCACTTGGACAAATTTTAGAATTGAACGGCAGTGGTGTCATACATAACAATTCACATTATGTTAACCACAGCCAGCAATATATCCATCAGGAACCTAAGGATAGACTGGACAGATTTTGTATCTGAGTCATTTTTTCTAATTCTCTGATTTACCTGTCAACTGAGTGGAAGCTCACCCATAAGAGTTCCTCTCAGGCTTCAGGAAGTCCAGGCAAGCCGGCAAAGTCAGGGCTCTCAGGCTCTAGAGAGTCCAGATAGCTCAAGCAACACTTTCAGTGTTTCATAAAGTGCTATGATTGGCATTAAGCTCTCAAAATTACTAACTATAATTATTTATACATATACTATACTCAATATAATAGTTTTACTTTAATAAAATATTTACTTAAAATTTATAATAAAGACTGTTATCACTGCTGTGAAACAATGTTTATCTCCATTTTTGTTTTATATGTTATTATTGCCTAACTTTTTTTTTTACTGTTATTTGCATTTAGTTTACATTGCATCTATTCCTCTTTCTTCTGAGCTTGGGAACAATTTGTTCATTTTCAGTAATGATCATCTCGATGTGACAGGGGGGAGCTCCTGGATGAGTTAATGTGACCACGAGCTCTGTAAGTTCGGCGATGAATCCTGGGTGCTTTGTTCACCTAGATATGTTCAATGGCCAGAGAACCTACACCTAAACCCTTAAGTTAAGCTTTACTCTGTATTTTTAAGCATGTGCAGTGAAAGTTCAGCACTGTTGACTGTGACCAGCCCCACCATTGGGCCTGAGCACACTTATAAACACCATTGTAATATCGGAATGTTGCACAACGCTTCTTTCTTTCTTTCTTCTTTTTTTTTTTTTGTAGAGACAGAGTCTCACTTTATCACCCTCAGTAGAGTGCCATGGTGTCACACAGCTCATAGTAACCTCCAACTCCTGGGCTTAGGCAATTCTCTTGTCTCAGCCTCCTGAGTGGCTGGGACTACAGGCATCAGCCACAACACTTGGCTATATTTTGTTGCAGTTTGGCCAGGGCCGGGCTTCAACCTGCCACCCTTGGTATTTGGGGCTGGCGCCCTACCCACTGAGCCACAGGTGTGTCTTTTCATATATACATATCCTTAATGGCCTAGACAGGTTCATGTGTGTTCTTAAAGTGTAGATGATGATTTGAACCTCTTGACTTATATGACTTTGTGGGGTTTCTTGGGTCAAGGGAATAGCGAACCATTTTCACAGATCACCTCAGGCCGCTTAGGGGAAGAGCTATTGCTTAATTTTTGATTTTCTATACACAGACTCAACTAATTTATCACAACAGTTTATTTATGTTCTCTAATTTTAACAACTCTGGCTAATTTGAAGTTTTTCTTAAAATCTACAGTTTTTCATATTTCTCCTAAAATCCTAAGGTCTTACACAGTTAAATATCCTTTTAAATTTGATAAGAGCAATTGATTACACTTCAGAATTGTAATTTCAGTACCTCTCAGAACTGTAGTTTCAGTCCCGTGTACCTGTTACTATATTGTGTTAAAATTCATTATTATTGTTCATTCTTAATATTTCTACATAGGAAAAGTAGGCATTATTTATTCCAATTCTATAACTACTATTTTCTTGAAAAATTCCAGTTTATGGCTCGGCGCCTGTGGCTCAGCGGGCTAAGGCGCCAGCCATGGAAACCTGAGCTGGCGGGTTCGAATCCAGCCCGGGCCCGCCAACCAACAATGACGGCTGCAACCCAAACAAACAAACAAAAATAGCCGGGCGTTGTGGCGGGCGCCTATAGTCCCAGCTACTTGGGAGGCAGAGGCAGGAGACTCGCTTGAGTCTAGGAATTGGAGGTTGCTGTGAGCTGTGATGCCATAGCACTCTATCCAGGGTGACAGCTTGAGGCTCTGTCTCAAAAAAAAAAAAAAAAAAAGAAAAGAAAAATTCCAGTTTATTATAAAAATATATTAATATTGTGGAAAACAACAGAAAAATTAAATGAAATGCAGGACAGAAGCAACATCTTGCATTTACTTAGTGATTAATATAGGCTAGTCAGTATGCTAAGTGGTCATCCTAGATTGGATTACCTCTAATTCGTGGGGCAGACATACAATATACCAATATTAATTTCACCTTCAAGGTTGAATAATGGAGGCTTATAGTAGATAAGTAACTTGCCTGCAGTCATATAGATAAGTCTGCCTATCTTGAAAGCACTTGGCTTTTTGTCCTTTTCCACCTTAAGCAAACAACAAACAAACAAAATCCCCATAATGCTGTCAATCAAGATTGATTCTACTGATCCCATGCAACTTAAGATAATTTTGTTCATAGTGTTGGTGTCTAGAGTTGATATATATTCCTTTGCTCTGCTCCCATAAGCAACAAAAAACTTGTGACTGATTCTGTGATACTGAAAGTTTTTCTTTCTTTCTCTAATTAGCAGTTCTAGTTCCATGGTCATCCCTTAGTCCTCTTCGTAAGGACCTCCACTCTGCTTCGGATTTATTCCAGTATCCCCTAATTCTCTAACATATTATGACCTATCAAAACCAGAAATCAATCCTTTAACAGACTATGTTTACTATCTATCAGAAACAAGCACTGTGCTAAGTGGTATGGATATTCAGACCAGTAAAAACAGCTTATGGATGGCCATGTCAAGAATATGTTTATGGGAATATCTACCTATCTATCGATCCATCTATCTTTCTATCTACCTATTTTCTATTAATCATATTAGGTCAGACAATTAAGTTTATGAACTCATCCTACAAAAAGTGGTGCATACCTCATTGCTGAATATTCCTATGGTTACCTTTGAAGTATTCTCCCTGGCCATATGGTGACTGCAGTGATATTCAGCAATGAGGTACAGAGCATGTTGTGGAGGATGAGATCTCTAACTTAATTGTCAAAACTTGTACAACAACACCTCTGATGGCCATTCCAGAAAATGAGCTGCAAAATTGCTTTGAAGGGTGGACTAGGCACTGGCATTGGTACATATTTTCCCAAGGGGACTATCTCAAAGGTGATGGTGGTAAAATTCACCAATGAGGTATGTAGCAGTTTTTCTAGGATGAGTCTGTGATCTTAATTATCTGAACTTGTATATGATATAATATATATAACTATATAATAATGAAGTCATTTTTACTCTAAGTTCATAAAGGCTATTAATGGAATAGGTGCCACTTGAAAGTGATCTTGAAAAACAAGTATTTTAGATGTGGATAGAGGCATACTGGGAAAAGAGTTTGGAGTGCGCAAAAGCATGGAAGAATGAAACAGCACAGAGTGCCTGGAGAAGGACGTGTAATTGTGTGTTTGTTGGGGGGTATAATGTAAGATGAAACTGGATATACAGGCAGGAGCAACGTAATGGAAGGTCTGTATAGAAATATTCTTAGGAAATAGAGGCAACTTTAAATGTGGAGGCAAAAACAGATTTGCACCTAGGAAGAGCATTCTAGCAACAGGTGAAAGACTTAAAGAATAGACAGTTATGCCCATCATGTGGTTACTAAAGAAATTCAGAGGAGAGATGCTAAGAGATTGTTCCAAGCCATCACCATTAGAGCAGGAGCCTGATTACAGAAATGTTCAGAAGATGGTATGAAGAAAGCAGAGAGAACTCAGTATTTGCTGAATGTTCCTTTTGCACTCTCTGAATTATGATCATATACACAGTTATCACATAATATACCTGACTTACTCAAAAAAGGATACAACAAAAAGGTACATTGTAGGTGATATCTGAGGCCACGGAACACGATGGAAGAGGAGAGGAGAGGAGAGGGGAGGGGAGGGGAGGGGAGGGGAGAAGAGAAGAGAAAAGAAAAGAAAAGAAAAGAAAGAAAATGCAATAAGAAGAGAACAGTGCCAAGACAGAACCCTGGGGGCATGTCAATATTTAGAGGAAAAGAAGTAAGAAACACAGGAGGCTGAGAAGTAATAGGGAAACAAAGTAGTAAAAGGGGACAGCAAGTGAAGACTTAGGGAGAGGGGAGAAGACAGATGAGGACAGAAGAAGCAGGAAATAGGTTAGATCAAATTTCCTTCTATGCAATGCTAAAGAATCTGGACATAGGTAGGCAATAAGGATTTCACAAAGTAAGCCACAATCAATGGTTGGACTGCCAACCATCAGGGCAGTTTTGGTTAAGAGAAAGGTTATTTAAAAAAATTATTTTTAAATTGATAAAAGAAAATTATACATATTTGTGGGATACGTGGTATTTTGATACATGTACACAGTGTGTAATGATCAAATTGGGGTATTTAGGATATCCATACCCTCAAGCATTTATCATTTCTTTGTTTTAAGAACAATTCAAATCATCTAGCTATTTTAAAATATACAGTAAATTGGGAATTCTGGGACGATGGCCGAGGTGGTAGCAACCCTCAGCAGAGTGTCCTGAGCAGAGGAAGAAAAACTGGACAGAATCTGACTCTATGAAGCCAAAGATGGGGAGCTGAGCCAATAAAGTTCAACAAGCTGTAACTCCAAGAAGAGCATTCAAGAAAACAAATTACAGGTACAAACCCTATTGACTAGAGGACGGGAGACCCCTCCCCCAAGCAAGGGGCCTGCTGGAGGCTATCTGTGTACAAGCAGGGAACAAAAGAACTCTCACTTTACCTCGCTGGAGATAGCCGCTAAACTCCAGGTCTATTTCTCCTGGGAGGGAGGAATAGACCAGGAGGTAGGTCCCACTTATAAACCTAGACACCACCTTGCCAGGCATAAAATTGAACAGATATTTTCTCCCACAAGTCCAAACTCCCAGTCCACCTTTTCCCCCTTGCATTTCTGCCCCCTGCAGAGCACAGAGTCTTTGATCTTGTCCTGAGAGAACTGGGCATAGTATGGACTGCCAACCATCAGGATAGAATCTGTGACTAACAGGGAAGAAAGAGGGTGTGAGAAGAAGGGGACACTTGGTGGGAGGAGGAGTAGTACCCTGGTTGTGACTGTGCCCAGCCAGTGTAGTGTTGACCCTTGGTTTGGGCTGTGTCTGGCGGGATGGGGTGCAGAGCCCCCGCTCTGATGGCACCCACAGTGGGAGGGTGGTTGCCCCGTGTGAACTTAGTTCAGCAGACAGGGCTGATTTCCAGCCCCTGCTGGGCCTGCAAGCAGAGAAGCGGGCAACAGTGTGGACTGATTCTGGCGGGCAGGAGTGTGGATCCCTGGCTCCAACTGTGCTGTTGGAGATCCCTGAATCCCTCTCTGTTGGGCAGGGTTTGCACTGCCTGAGACAATTTGGTTGGAACCTGTGTCTGAGGCTGTCCACCGGCGACATTCTGAGGTTGACTTTCGAATTTCTGTAGCAGAAAAGAACTGAAGGGTGGGTGCTGGGCGCTGCAGCTGTTTGTATCTCTTCATAGTTGAGATTTAAACCTAATACTGTGGTTTCTTAGGATAGGGTAGAGGTTGGCTGATATCGAAACAAAGCTAGCTTGCACTATCTCACTAAGTAGGTCCTCAGAGTCTCCGGCTCCGGCTAAAACTCTGAAAGGGCCTTTGTAAAGGGCTATTTGCTACTACCTGGGAACCCCAATTTCATCTCACCCTACCAGTTCTAATAACCAAACGTTGGAATATAAACATGGTGCAAACTGAACAGAAGAACTCTGGCAACATAATAACCAGAGTAGATCAACCCCCCTAAGAAATGATAAACGAGATACAACTGGAAACGCCATGCACAGACAAATGGCAGCAATGTCAGAAATCGAATTCAGAATATAGATTGCAAATAAGATAACTAGAATGGAAGAAAAGATAGAAATTAAAATCCAAAGAGTAGTTCTAAAGTTGTCTCAAAGCCCAAGTCACCAAAGAGATGAACATAATGAGAAAAGAGATAGCTCTTCAAAGAAACAAAAAGTTGAGGAGCTCCAAAATACAGTAGAATCCCTCAGTTATAGAATTGACCAGGCAGAAGAAAGGATCTCTGAAACTGAAGACAAAGCTTTTGAATGTTCCCAGACAAAGAGGTATAGAAATGGAGAGCAAAAACCAATCATTCCCTGAGAGTTGTGGGATCACTCCAAAAGATCAAATATTCCTCTTGTAGGAATTCCTGAAGGAGAAGAGGATGGTCCTAAAGGTACGGATCTCTACTCCAAGAGATTTTGGAAGAGAATTTCCCAAGCATTGCAAGAGATACAGAACTTCAGATACCAGACAGTTTCAGAACCCCAGCAAGTCTCAATCCAATAAAACATCTCCTAGACACATTGTGATTAACTTTGCCAAAGTTAAGACAAAGGAGAAAATTCTGCAAGAAGCGAGACGTAAGAAAAGTACCACCTACAAAGGGAGAAATATCAGAATGTCTCAGCAGAAATATTTTAAGCCAGAAGAAGATAGTCATTGGCCTTCAGTCTCCTGAAACAAAACAACTTCCAGCCCAGGGTCCCGCATCCAGCTGAACTGAGTTTCATTTGCAATGGAGAAATCAAATACTTTGACATAGACATGTTGAAGAAATTGGCCTTAACTAAACCAGCTCTCCAGGATATTCTCAGGCCCATTCTCCACAATGACCAGTGCAATGCTTTACCTCCAAAGTAAACTAACCCAGAAATTTTCAAACAAAACCCAACTTCCACAGTGGTGAAAGGATTAAAAATGCCCACTGGATATATGAAAATCATGGCACCCAAAACACAACCAGGCTTATCAATTCTCTTAATTAATGTGAATGGTTTAAATCGTCCTCTAAAGAGGTACAGGCTGGCTGACTGGATACATAAACTCAGACCAGATATCTGCTGTATACAAGAATCTCATCTTACCTTAAAGGATAAAAATAGACTCAGAGTGAAGGGATGGACTTGTATATTATAGGCAAATGGAAACCGAAAAAAGCAGTGGTTACGATTTTAGTTGCAGATACAATTGACTTTAAACCAACAAAGATAAAGAAGGTCACTATATATTTGTCAAGGGAAACACCCAACATGAAGAGATTTTGATAATTAACATTTATGCACCCTACCAGAATGCTCCTCAATTCATAAAGCAAACCCTAATGGATATGAACAACTTGATATCTTCCTGCACCATAATAGCTCGAGATTTTAACACCCCTTTGACAGTTTTGGATAGATCCTCCAAGAAGAAACTAAACAAAGAAATATTGGACTTAAACCTGATCCTAGAACAAATGAACTTTACAGACCTCTACAGAACATTTCACCCTAATAAAACTGAACATACATTCTTCCCATCAGCCCATGGGTCATCCTCCAAAATAGATAATATCCTAGGACACAAGCCTAACCTCAGTAAATTTAAAAGGCTAGAAATTATTCCTTGTATCTTCTTGGACCACCATGAAATAAAAGTTCAACTCAAAAGCAATGGGAATCTTCATACTCAAAGTCATGGAAGCTAAACAATCTTAAGCTGAATGATAGCTGGGTCAAAGACGAGATTAAGAAGGAAATCACCAAATTTCTGGAACAAAATGATAACAAAGACACAAATTATCAAAACCTGTGGGATATAGGCAGAAAGCCTACATATGCCTTTACTTGAACCATATTGTAACGGCAAGCAGGAAATCTTTCTAATCCGGGATGAGAGAACGTCATAAAATGGCCTCTGAGGCTGTAAATGCCTGAGAGACAAAGGCTGCAGGGGGCAGCTGCTTGCAAGCAAAACAGCTGCATATCTCAGTGATCTCCTGTTTGTTTTTTAGAGATGGATTGCTGCCTCCAGATGGTCATGTGAAAGGTGTGGTATTCAAGCAACCACCTCCCTTGAAGTTCTTATCTTTGTTTAAGGAAAGTATTTTAAGGCATGGTTTTAATTAAAAAGTTAAAAAAGCAATCTTGTAGTGAGGTCATTGAATGTGTATCAGTTAATCCGCAGATTGATTAGGTGCCGGACTTGGTTGAGCCTGGTCATGTGACTGATTTTGTAAGATGAAGTCATTGATTACTGATTAATGGTGTATAGCTGCAGTAGTGGGTATAAAAGGTGGTGGAAAATAAAGCAAGGTTGCCACTTGCCATGACAGTGTAAGTGGTCCTCCTTATTACTTAGACTATTTCATTGCAGGACTCATTTCTCTGCGTCACTGATCAATTGGGAGACTTTCACGCAACATGGGATACTGCATAGGCAATCCTAAGAGGGAAATTTATAGCACTGGAAAGCCTTCATCAAGAAAACAGAAAGAGAGGAAGCCAACAACTTAATGGATCATCTCAAGCAACTGGAAAAAGAAGAACATTCCAACCCCAAACCCAGCAGAAGAAAAGACATAACCAAAATTAGGGCAGAATTAAATGAAATTGAAAACAAAAGAAGATCAATGAAACAAAATGTTGAGTTTTTTTTAAGAGATTAACAAAATTGATAAACCTTTGGCCAACCTAACCAGAAATAGAAAAGTAAAATCTCTTAATATCGAATATGAGAAATGACACAGGACAAATAATGACACTTCAGAAATTTAAAAAATCCTCAATGATTACTACATAAATCTCTACTCCCAGAAATATGAAAATCTGAAGGAAATGGACCAATACCTGAAAGCATGCCCCCTTCCTACACGGGACCAGAAAGAATTAGAAATCTTGAATAGACCTATATCAACCACTGAAATAGTATCAACAATACGGAATCTCCCTAAAAAGAAAAGTCAAGGACCAGACTGCTTCATATCCGAATTCCATCAAACCTTTCAAGAGGAACTAGTACCTATATTATACAATGTTTTCCAAAGCATAGAAAAAGAAGGAATACTTCCCAGCACATTCTATGAAGCAAATGTCACCCTGATCTTTTCCAAACCAGGAAAAGATCCAACAAGGAAAGAAAATTATAGACCAATATCATTAATGAATATCGATGTAAAAATATTCAATAAGATCTCAGCAAATAGAATTCAACAACACACCAAAAAAATTATACACCATGATCAAGTTGGTTTTATTCCAGGGTCACAGGGTTGGTTCAACATATGCTAATCTATAAATATAATACATTACATCAATAAAATAAAAAACAAAGACCATTACGATCCTCTCAATTAATGCAGAAAAAACCTTCGATAATATCTGGCATCTAGAGTGGTGTCTGTGGCTCAGTGGGTAAGGTGCAAACCCATATAGTGTGGGTCGTGGGTTCAAACCCAGCCCTGGCCAAACTTCAACCAAAAAATAGCTGGGCGCTGTGGCTGTCACAGCCTCCTAAATAGCTGTAGTCCCAGCTACTTAGGAGGCTGTGACAAGTGAATTGCCTAACTCTAAGGAGTTGGAGGTTGCTGTGAGCTGTGACACCACAGCACTCTACTGAGCTGAGGGCTACTAAGTGAAACTCTATCACAAAAAAAAAAAAAAATCCAGCATCCTTTCATGATCAGAATTTTTCTTCTTCTTCTTTTTTTTTTTTTTGTAGAGACAGAGTTTCACTTTATAGCCCTCAGTAGAGTGCTATGGCATTACATAGCTCACAGCAACCTCTAACTCCTGGGCTTAGGCGATTCTCTTGCCTCAGCCTCCTGAGTAGCTGGGACTACAGGCACCCACCACAACTTCCTGCTATTTTTTGTTGTAGTTTGGCTGGGAATAGGTTTGAACCTGCCACCCTCAGTATATGGGGCTGGCGCCCTACTCACTGAGCCACAGGCACTGCCCATGATCAGAATTCTTTTTTTTTTTTTTTTGAGACAGAGCCTCAAGCTGTCACCCTGGATAGAGTGCTGTGGCATCATAAGCTCACAGCAAACTCTAATTCCTGGGCTCAAATGAGTCTCTTGTCTCCGCCTCCCAAGTAGCTGGGACTACAGGCGCCCGCCACAACACCCGGCCATTTTTTGGTTGCAGCCATCATTATTGTTTGGCGGGCCCGGGCTGGATTTGAACCTGCCAGCTCAGGTGTACGTGGCTGGCGCCTTAGCCCGCTGAGCCACAGGCGCCGAGCCCATAATCAGAATTCTCAAGAAAATAGGCATGGAAGGGACATTTCTTCTCTCTCTCTCTCTTTTTTTTTTTGAGACAGAACCTCAAACTATTGCCCTGGGTAGAGTGCCATGGTGTCACAGCTCACAGCAACCTCCAACTCTTGGGCTTAAGCGATTCTCTTGCCTCAGCCTTCGAAGTAGCTGGGACTACAAATGCCCGCTACAATGCCTGGCTATTTTTTTGGTTGCAGCTGTCATTATTGTTTGGCAGGCCCAGGCTGGATTCGAACCCACCAGCTCAGGTGTATGTGGCTGGCACCTTAGCCGCTTAAGCCACAGGTGTCAAGCCAGAAGAAACACTTCTTAAACTTCTTAACAGAGGCCATCTATAGCAAACCCACAGCTAGTATCTTACTGAATGGTGTAAAATTGAAAACATTTCCACTCAGATCAGGAACGAGGCAAGGATGCCCACTGTCTCCACTGCTATTCAACATAGTAATGGAACTCTTAGCCACTGTAATCAGGCAAGAGAAGATGATCAATGGTATCCAAATAGGGTCAGAGGAGATCAAAGTCTCACTCTTCCCTGATGATATGATCCTATACCTGGAAAATCCCAGGGACTCAACTTCAAAACTCTTAGAAGTGATCAAGGGATACAGCAGCCTCTCAGGATACAAAATCGATACTTACAAGTCAACAGCTTTTATATACGCCAACAATAGTCAAGCTGAAAAAACAATCAAGGACTCTATTTCCTTTACAATAGTGCCAAAGAAGATGACATATCTGGAAATTTACCTAACAAAGGACGTGAAAGACTCCCTATTTAACAAATGGTGCTGGGTGAATTGGCTGGTGACCTGTAGGAGACTGAAACTGGACCCCCATTTTTCACCATTAACAAAAATTGATTCTCACTGGATAAAAGATTTAAACTAAAGACATGAAACTATAAAAGTACTAGAAGAGAGTGCAGTGAAAGATCTCTATAAGGAGAACTATGAATCTCTGAGAAAAGAAATAGCTGAAGATGTTAACAAATGGAAAAACATACCATGCTCATGGCTGGGAAGAATCAACATTGTTAAAATGTTCACACTACCCAAAGCAATCTACAGATTTAGTGCAATCCCTATTAAAGCACCATTGTCATACTTTAAAGAACTTGAAAAAATAGTGCTTCATTTTATATGGAAGCAGAAAAAACCTTGAATAGGAACTACATTACTCAGAAATAAGAACAATCAGGAAGTATCACATTACCAGACTTCAGGCTCTACTATAAATCTATAGTGATCAAAACAGCATGGTACTGGCACAAAAACAGAGCAGTAGATTTATGGAACAGAATAGAGAGCCAAGAGATGAACCCAGCTATTTATTGCCATTTGATCTTCAACAAGCCTATCAGAAATATTCAGTGGGAGAAAGATTCCCTATTTAACAAATGGTGTTGGGAAAACAGGCTGGTGACCTGTAGGAGTATGAAACTGAACCCCCATCTTTCACCATTAACAAAAATTGATTCTCACTGGATAAAAGATTTAAACTTAAGACATGAAACTATAAAAGTACTAGAAGAGAGTACAGGGAGAACACTTGAATAAATTGTCCTGGGAGAATATTTTATGAGGACTCCTCCCTGGGCAATTGAAGCAGTATCAAAAATACACTACTGGGATTTGATCAAACTAAAAAAGCTTTTGCACAGCCAAGAGCACAGTAAGTAAAGCAAACAGACAACCTTCAGAATGGGAGAAGATTTTTGCAGGTTAAACTTCTGACAAAGGTCTGATAACTATAATCTACAGAGAACTCAAACTAATCAATAAGGAAAGAATGAATAACCCCATTTCTATGTGGGCAAGAGAATTGAACAGAAACTTCTCTGATGAAGACAGGTAAATGGCCTACAACCACATGAAAAAATGCTCATCATCCTTAATCATCAGAGAAATGCAAATCCAAACCACTTTGAGATATCATCTAACTCTAGTAAGATTAGCTCACATCACAAAATCCTAAAACTATAGATGTTGGCATGGATGCGGAGAGAAGGGAACACTTCTACACTGCCAGTGGCAATGCAAGCTAATACAACCTTTTTGGAAAGAAGTTTGGAGAACACTCAAGGAACTAAAAGAAGACATATCATTTGATCCTTGAAGTCCCCTACTAGGTATACACCCAGATGATAAAAAATCATTTTTAAAACAAAGACATTTGCACTAGAATGTTTATATTAGCTCAATTCATAATTGCCAAGACATGGAAACAGCCCAAGTGCCCACTGACCCATGAATGGATTAACAAATTGTGGTATATGTACACCATGGAATACTATGCAGCCATAAAAAGATGGAGACTTCACATCTTTTATGTTTACCTGGATGGAGCTGAAACATATTCTTTTTTTTTTTTGGCTGGGGCCAGGTTTGAATCCACTACCTCCAGTATATGGGGCCACAGGCGCCACCCTGGAATGTATTCTTCTTAGTAAAGTATCTCAAGAATGGAAAAAAAAGTATCCGATGTACTCAATACTAATGTGAATCAATAAATAACCCCCTACACACTCATACAAATGGCAAAACATAATTATTGTCCAGAAAGTAGAAGGGAAGAGGAGAGAGGGGAAGGGAGGGGGGATCTGGGAGAAGGGAGGGTATTTGAGGGGACCTCACCTAATGTGCATGTTTTGCAATGGTACATTTCAAAACTATTAAGAAATGAGTATAATTGTGATGGATGTGTTACTTAGTTCAATGAAAGTATTTCACATTGTATATTGAAGGAGTACCCTGAACCCCATAAATGCATCAATGTACAAAGTTATCATTTAATAAAAAATATAAATAAAATATACAATAATTTTTTTTTCTTTTTATTTATTTTTTAGGGATAAGGTCTCCCCTGTCACCCAGGCTGGAGTACAGTGCCTGATCATAGCACTGTGACATTGAATTCCTGGGTTCAAGTGATCCTCCTGCTTCAGCCATACTTAAGACTCCGTTGAAGTCCATTGTTCCAGCTACTCGGGAAGCTGAGATAAGAGGATCACCTGAGCCCAAGAGTTTGAGGTTGCTGTGAGCTATGATCATGCCAGGGCACTCTACTAGACTTACACTGAGTGAAATTGTCTCAAAAAAAAAAAAAAAAGTCTGAAAAGATTACTATGTGATTTGAAACAAAGTTTGTGTTAGAAGAAAAACAGTTGGGGCAAGGGAGGGGAGGAGAAGGGAGAGAACGGGTGATTGGTGGGATCACACTTATGGTGCATCTTAGAAGGGTACAAGTGAAAATTACTAAATGCAGAATATAAATGTCTTCATATAGTGATTAAAAGGCCATGAAGGCTATGTTAAATAGTTCAATGAAAATATTTCAGATTGTGTATGAAGTCAGCACATTGTGCCCCATGATTGCACCAATGTACACAATTATGATTTAATAA
>CAUYON010141599.1:0-19715 GCA_963573935.1 Arctocebus calabarensis
TTTTTTTTTTTTGAGACAGAGTCTCAAGCTGTCACCCTGGATAGAGTGCTGTGGCATCACAGCTCACAGCAACCTCCAATTCCTGGGCTCAAGCGAGTCTCCTGCCTCTGCCTCCCAAGTAGCTGGGACTACAGGCGCCCATGACAACACCTGGCCATTTTTTGGTTGTAGCCGTCATTGTTGTTTGGCGGGCCCGGGCTGGATTCGAACCCACCAGCTCAGGTTTACGTGGCTGTTGCCTTAGCCCATTGAGCCACAGGCGCCGAGCCCCCCTTAATCATCTTTTAAAAGTTGCTCAGATACCTCTGTGAAACCTCTGCCTTTTCCAGAAGTGCTAGCTGCTCCCCTAAGTACCATAGAAACCTTCCATTAGCACTTACCTGATTGCACTGTTGTTATCGGCTCCCATCTGTTTCTCCCACTGGGGTGTAATATTCCTAAGGGCATCACTCTGCCTTTGTCAACTTTGTATCCTTAGTGTCTGACCTAGTACTTTGGAACTCAATAAATGTTTGATAAATGAATGAATCAAGAGGATGAAAGGGAGGGAAGCAGAGTGCAGCATCAAAGATTTAAAGTAAGTACATAGAGGGCAACATGAAGCCTGACAACTATCCCACTGTCCTCTCCGCATCCCCTGGTGGCAGTATCATTGTGGAAAACATGAGGCAACTTTGAAGTGGAAACTGGAGCTGGTCAACAGGATGCAGTAAAGTCAGTAAAATCACTGATCCAGTGCACTCTGTCTAAGGGGTAGTTGTTGTCATGTACATGTGTGATAAAGGACTGCTGATTTAAAAAGTACCCAGATGTGCTTATGACTTGTGGATAGAGTGATAATCTACAATAAATGGCAATAATAATGATGAGTTAAAATTTAGGAACTATTTGCTATGTGGCAGATACCTATTATGCCAGGAACTTCCCTACATCATTAACAGTCATCCTAAGAACCTTTTTATCTTTTCATAATTTTTAAAATTTGTATAATTCAAAGGGGTATAAGCATAATTTTGTTACACAAAATTAATGAAGTCTGTAACCATCACTAGAATAGCATACACTGCACCCCTGAAGTTATTTTTCATCCTTTACCTCCTTCCAATCTCCCACTCTCCCAAGTCTCTAATGACTATTATTTCACTTATAGTCCATGATTTTCATGATTTCTTATGTGTAGGAGGAAAAAAATCTAAGGAAGTTTAAATATTTCAAACAAGGCGCACCACTGTTAGGTACTGACACAATCCAAGCTCCATCTCTCAGTTAAGGCCAGAATTCCCTCTTGCCAGAGATTAATCCCAGGAAAACTTTCTGGAAACCAATGAAACCATGCTCTGAGCAGGTGATCAAATCAGGGCTCACCTGATCCTAAGAGTTGCTGGAGCCCTGTGATTTGTTGCTGTTTTAAGAAGGACTTCAGAAAGTTCTTAATAAGTGCCTAACAGTGTTCCATGGGAACTTTGGGTAAAGGCTAGATTTTGCCAGCATCAACAAGCTTACAGCATTTCAGGACCTTTAGTCTGCAGGGAGTGCATTAATACAGCATTCTTCAAGAGTTTTCTATATGGCCTTAGGGACATAAAATGCTTTGTGTCTCATATTCTCCTTTCCTTAGCCAAAGTCCATATGAACAACGCCTGTTCCTCTCAGGCGCACTCATTCTTGTACTATCACAGGGCTGTTCCCAGATTCATTTTCCCATTTCTTTATTCCCTTCCAACCATTTCGTTTCCTTGCTTTGGGATCTCAGTCATGGTAAGTAAAGTTTCCCTCACATTCAGTCTTTTCACAGAAAGTTCCTTCCACCTTCTTACTTATTTGAAGCTTGAATTTCCCTTGAGAACATGGTCCTTTCTCTTGTACCCATTCACGGTAGCAGTTGATTATTTTGTCATTCCTAAAAAGCTACAGGGAAGAGCTTCCCTGTCTCATAAGTTTCCATTGCCACAAGAAAGCAATGACTCTTCAGGTTTTGTTTAGAAATCTCTGTTCTCACGATTCTATACTCACCACTTTTTGAAAAATAAAAATAATGGCAGTATTTTCTTGAGACTTCCTTTTCCCCTCCTACCATCCATGTCTTTTCATAACTGATCTGTATGTATTCTGCTGTTCTTAATATCTTTTTTAAAATACTTTTTTTGCAGTTAATTTAAAACTTTACGTATGCAGAACATTTAGGACAAAAATTTCTCTCAAATATCTACTTGCACTGTTTCAAAGCTTCAATATAAAATTCATTATTCTGCAGTTCAAAATTCTTATTTCAGTTATGATTTCTTCAACAATGAGTTTTTAGAAATGGTTCTAAAATTATAAAGCGTATGATCTAAAATATATCTTTGTTGTTTTTGTTTTGTAACAATTCCATTGTGGTCAGAGCGCATATCCTTTATGATACATATTCTTTGGAACTAGTAGAGTGTTACCTAGTATTTTACCCTTCTCTTTTTAAATGGTTCATGTGTGCCTGAGAAAAATGGGAAATCTCTTGTTGTCTTGTACAAGGTTCTATGTATGTTCTCTAAATCAACCTTATTTTATTCTCACAAGTTCTTGTTCTTTTTTTTTTTAAATTTCACATTAATATGAGGATACAAATGTTTAGGTTATGTTGTTTTCAATTCTAAGGTAAAGCTCAAGTTGTAGTTGAGCCCTTCACCCAGGTGTGCTGAACACCCTCACATTGTGCACATTAGGTGAGTTCCCCCCTGTTGCTCTCCCTTTTTCCCTCTTCCTCCTCCCCCTCCTTTCCCTTCCCCCCTACTAGAGTATATTTATGTTTTGTCTTTCATGTGGGTGTGTAGTTGTTTAATATTGGTTTCATTTTAGTATTGAGTACATTGGATATTTTTGCCCCCATTCTTGAGATACTTTATTAAGAAGAATGTGTTTCACCTCATCCAGGTAAACACAAAAGATATAAAGTCTCCATCTTTTCTTATGGCTGAATAGTACCATGATATACATATGCCACAGTTTATGAATCCATTCATGGGTTGATGGGTTGTTTCCACGATTTGGCAACTGTGAATTGAGCCAACAAACACATGAAAAAAATGCTCATTGTCTCTAATTGTGGGAGAGATGCAAATCAAAACCACCCTGAGATATAACCTAACTCCAGTGACCTTAGCCCATATCACAGAGTCCCAAATCTGCAGATGCTGACATGGATATCGAGAGAAGGAAACACTTTTAGACTGCTGATAGGATTGGAAATTAATACAACCTTTATGGAAAGAAGTGTATAGTATTCTTAAAGAACTAAAAGTCAATCTTCCATTTGATCTTGCATTTCCTATTATCTACCTAGAAGAACAAAAATCATTTTACCACAAGGACATTTGCACTAGAATGTTTATTCTCATTTTTTTTATCATTATCTTTTTTCTGTTTGTTTGATATGATATATCTAAGAATAATGTAAAGAGATGTGTTGAAAACCCCGCACTATAACGGTAGATATCTACTTCTCTCTGTAGGTATAGCCTGTTCTTTTTTCTTTTTTCTTTTTGGTGTGTGTGTATGTATGTGTGTGTGTGTGTGTGTGTGTGTGTGTGTGATTTTAAGGTATTTTATTGGGTGCTGTGAGTTTTGAGTACATAGGTCTTCCTTGTTGAACCTTTATCATTAAATTGTGACTCTCTTCCCCATTAAAAAAAAAACTATTAATTGTTTCTTCGGCATAAAATTACTATAGATAACCTAGAATTATTTTAACTGATATTTGTTTAGTATATTTCTTTGTATTTTTAAATGTTCACCTTTTTAACAGTTTAAGTTTTTAGTATGTCTTATTAAGAAAGTTTAAGGCTGGGTTTATTTCTCAAGCTGAAAATTCTTATTTTCTTTGAAAGGAAGTTGGTTAATTAATTAATTAATTTTTAAACAGAGTTTTACTCTGTTAGCCTGGCTAAAGTGTAATGGTGTCATCATAGCTCACAGCAACCACAAACGCTTCTGCTCGAGTGATCCTCCTGTCTCAGTCTCCTGAGTAGCTGGGACTACAGCTACAAGCCACTATGCCTGGCTAATTTTTTCTACTTTAAATAATTGTTCTAAATTGTTCCAACTGTTCTAATTGTTCAATTAGTAACTGATCTCAAGCTCCCCCTGTCTTAGCCTCCCAGTATGCTAGGAATTAGCCACCATGCCTGACCCATTGATTCATTTTTGATTGCTATATTTGGATTTGTTTCAATCATTTTTCTTTCTGTTTTCTGATTTTTTTTCTCATATTTATTTTCTATGTTTATTTTCCCTTGTCTTTTTCTTGATTGATTCAGGGTTTTTTTTCTCTTCTACTTATTTAGAGGAATAAAATCTATCCTTATTTCTTTAATGGTTATTCTTTATATTTTAACATTCAAGCTTAATAAGCCTTAATCAATCTTAATCTACTCTGAAGGACATTATGACTTTAAATACCTTGTTATTACCTGTCATCATTTACATGCTATAACAGTCCAGCATTTTATCTTTCCCTTTTTAAAAAAATATTTTAATTTTTTAAAATGCAAAATTTTCTCCCAATGGATCACTTTGATTCCTGGATTCTAGAATCCCAACAGATAAACCAAAGAATCTGTTTTAACACATAAAAACAAACTTCATTTCAATAAAATTTGTAATATGCATACAAAAGTACACAGATCTTAATATGTGCAGTTTGATGAATTCTCACCTTCATACAGAGTTAGAAGACTACTAGCATCCCAGAATGTCCTTTGCCCCACCTCCCAATCTACTCTGATAGCCACTCTTCTGGCCTCTAACACTAAACATATTTTGCCTAATTTTGAATTTTAGATACATGATATCATACAATGCATATTTTTTTTGTTCAGCTAGTTTTTTGAGAACTCTCCATCCTGTTTTCCACTGAATTTGTTCTAATATGCCATCCACCAACTTTGAATAAACATTCCTTTCTCTCTGCATTCATGCCACCTTCTATTGCTTTTCATCTTTCAAATAAAAGTCATTCTAACAGGGGTAAGGTGGTATCTCATTGTGGTTCTGATTTGTAGTTCCCTGACAATTAGTGAGGTTGAACATTTTTTTCATGTGTTTCTTGTCAATTTGCCTATCTTCTTTTGAAAAATCTTTGCTTATGTTTTTTATTTAATTTTTAATTAAAATAATATCTGTATACATTTATGGGGTACAAGTTGAGGAATTGATATATAATGTGGAATGCTTAAACTCCCACTTTTATACCAACTCATGATTAAGGGAGAGAGATAGATTATGGGAGTACATTGTAGCAAGGTAACGTGAGACTAATGGTAACTTGGGAAATACCATTAATAAATTTATGAAAGGCTAAATAAAAATTGTCCCCCTCTAAATTAAAAAAGAACAATTTTTAA
Source organism: Arctocebus calabarensis (assembly GCA_963573935.1). NCBI lineage: Eukaryota > Metazoa > Chordata > Mammalia > Primates > Lorisidae > Arctocebus > Arctocebus calabarensis. The sequence goes on from CAUYON010141599.1 coordinate 5,379, forward strand.
TAAACTGATTCTGACCCTTTTTTGGGGGGTAAATTTCAATTGTTTTCTAATTCATGAAACAGTGGCCTTAGTCTTTGGGGAAGTGCTCAGCCAAAAGTATTTCAAATATTTAACTATGTTGAATGCAATGTTTCTTTCTTGTGTAAGAACTCATCCTTTCCCCAAACATCTTTAAGGCATTAGCTAAAACTAAAATATCCTAATTAGACATTGATATAGCATGGTAAGTCTTACAGAATTTAACTTAAAGATCTCACAGGTTACTTAAGAAGTATAGTGGAGTGGAGTGCTTTGGTATCCTATTAAGCAATTTTGTGATTGAATAGTTTGGAAATATTGTCTGTTTATATCTGTTGGCAATGGTGAAGTATAGTGGTTTCTAAAGCGTCACAGTAATCCACTCAATATAAATGTTAGCATGTAGTAGTATGCTTTTTTTTTGTATTTTTTTTTGTAGTATGCTTTTAATAGATGTTAGCCCTGATAAATTATTCCCTTTTATTTAAACATTCTTCATAAAACTGTAAAAATAAAATGCTTTAATTTCTTTAGAATTTTTACTAGTCTTAGAGAGCGTAAAAATGAGATGTTGCTGTTTTGGTTCCTGCTAAAGGTGTATTTCTTTTGGTTCCTGGATTGTATTTTGCTATATTGTAGATTATGAACATTGAAAATTTATTCTGTCTCAAAAATAAAATATTTTGGAAGCCCTGTTTTGGGCTTTCCTGTTTATTTCTATCCCATTTCAATATTTTCAGCACAAATTATGAGAGTTAGATATTAACTACATAATTTTATTTTTATTTCTCTTCTTCATTCTTGATAAGAATACCGTGTGTATAATGAATGAGAAGGATAAATGGAATGATATATTTTCATTCATTGAATATGGCACATTTCCTGTTCAGGATTAAGTTAATTTCCTCTCAAAATGTCCCTCTTCACCATCTCATGGTCTTCTCCTAATTTCAGACATTCATTGGCAGAATAGGGTAATATTCTGCATGGAGTAATAAAAACAAAATATAACGAAGATGGAAAATCAGATCTGGCATTTAGGAGACAGTTTTAATATGCCACAAATTCTCACATCCTTAGACTGCTGCAGAGTTAATAGACTTATTGTGCGTCCTGCGGAACCATGGAACCGAAATAACTGATAAGGGAACAAATTAGCTAAAACATGCTTAAGACATCTCTTTTGTAGTGATTGATTAAAATTTGGTTCACGAAGTATTATTTGTGATGGATGCAAAACAAGCAGTCAAACCAATTAAGATCCTTAAAGAGCCCAGAGAATTTTACTCCAAAAATCATGTTTACCATTGTTTTCAACTTGAGATAATTGATTTCTGTTCACCTGAATTTTCCACTTCATTCACCCTATTCCTGGAAAAGAAAACTGTAGAATACCCTCTCATTATTAACCTGGCTTAACTCTCTCTTTCTCTCCCATCTAGCTTTGCCATCTGTTATCCTCACTCCACCCCCAACCTCAGCAGATCTTTTTAGCAGTATCTTTATTTAATTATCAATTTAGCACCTTATCTTAAGTAGTCATCTGCCAATTAAATCATCATCTCCTTAGCCTTTCTACCCTTTACCTAAGGAAATCATAGTTTTCCTTAGTATGATATCACCTTTCATTATCATAGACAGGTGATAATCCTAGTTCTGGTCTTTCAAACCATGTCTTCCCATTCTTTTTTTGGCTAAACAAGCAATGCATCCCATGTGTTTTTTTAGCTAAGCAAGCAATGCATGTGTGTTAGGCTATGTTAGAAGAAATGCAGTATACTTCAGGAGGAAATACACTGTACTCTAAAACTCCCAGGGAATACCTGAAATGTTTCATTCAGTTCTGGACATTTTTCTTTTCTTTCTTTTTTTTCTTCCTTCCTTCCTCTCCCTCCCTCCCTCCCTTCCTCCCCCCTTCCCTCCCTCACTCCTACCCTTCCTTCCTTTCATGTTTGACAGGAACTTGCTTTTTTAACTAGGCTGGAGTGCAGTGGTATAATCATAGTTTGCTGCAACCTCCAACTCTTGGGCTCCGGCCATCTTCCTGCCTCAGCCTCCCTTATACATTGGACTACAGGCATGCACTACCACATCCAGCTAATTTTCTTTATTATTTGTAGATATAGGGTCTCACATGTTGCTCAGGCTGGCCTAGCCTTAGGCAATCCTGCCACCTGACCTTCCAAAGTGCTAGAATTACATGCATGTGCCCTCCTGCCTGGCCCTTGGGCACCACTTTGAAAAGCAACATTGCCAAAAAGAGGGTAATTAGTGCAAGATATTCAGGATATTCAGGAATGTTAGAAAAATATCTGAAGAAGACTGTTGAGGGAAAGTAAGGTTCCTTACCCTGGAAATAAAGATATTGAAATGAGGTCCTATGTCCTGCTTTTCAATACCTCCAGGGATTAAATCTATTCTACATTTCCTGATAGGACCAGCCAAAGTCAGTGGTTAAAGACTATGTGAAGATTATTGCAAGTGTATATAGTGAAGAAAACCTTGTTGATTTTACTTTTAAAACATATTAATCTTTCATTTCCCTTTGCACAAACTCTCATCACTCATTCTAGCTCCTCCATTAATCTTCCATCTAGCCTCTTTACTTCCACCCTTTCTGCCTTTCCCATCCATTCTCTAAGGAGCAGCCAGAGAAAGATTTTTTTTAAGCCTAAATCAGACTGTGCCTTCATTACCTCAATTCTAGCATACTCTTACTACTCTCACTTTGGTATAAAAGTATAAAACTGAAATTCCTTTCCACTGCCTCAGAGGCCTCTGCCTCCTGTTTTGTCCCTCTTCTTGCGGCTTCATGTGTTCCAGCCACACTGGCCATCTATTTTTATTTCCTTTTCAGAAACAGGCTAAACTTCTTCCCAACTTCAGACATGTGCATTTATTTGCTATTGCCCTGATGGCCACCACAGGCGCCTGCTGCTGACTCCAGCTAGTCATTCCACATCTACCAAATGCCTCCTTCTCGAGAGGCCTCCCCTAGCTACTCCTGCTAAAGGAACTCCTTATTTTTCTCATATCCCTTATCATTCCCTGAAACCATCCATTCTGCTTATTTGTTTGTTTACTAACTTAAATTTTATATTTATGGGATTAGGACTTTATTTTAATCATTACTGTATCCACCATGCCTAGACACTGTTGGGCCCACGATAAGAGTCAATAAAAACTTGGGAGACCTAGATGCCTCTTTAGCAGTGATTTTCAACTGGTGTGCCATGCAAGGATCTTAGGTGTGCCATAAAAATTTTAAAGATCATTAATTAAATTATTTTCAAAAGAAGTTCAAAGCATAGTAGCATAGTAAGTATATTCTTTTTTTTTACACCCCCCCTTTTTTTTGAGACCAGAGTCTCACTTGGTTGCCCTTGGTAGAGTGTCATGGTGTCACAGCTCAAAGCAACCTCAAACTCTTGGGCTTAAGTGATTCTTGTGCCTCAGCCTCCCACGTAGCTGGGAGTACAGGTGCCCGCCACAACACCCAGCTATTTTTGGAGACAAGGGTCTGGTACTTTTCTCAGGTTGGTCTTGAACCTATGAGCTCAGGCAATCCACCTGCCTCAGCCTCCCAGAGTGCTAGGATTACAGGCTTGAGCTACCACGTCCAGCCTAACCCTTTTCTTTTTGGATCAATATAATTTAAGTGTGCTGTGGAAGTTTAACTATAGGTTAAAGTTTGCTGTGAGATAAAAACAGTTGAAAAACAGTGCTGGAGGGCGGCGCCTGTGGCTCAAAGGTGTAGGGCACTGGCCCCATATGCCGGAGGTGGTGGGTTCAAACCCAGCCCTGGCCCCCCAAAAAAAAAAAGAAAAAAGAAAAACAGTGCTGGAAAATCTCATTATAGTCTAAGGTTCTATGATTTTAGGTTTTACCATTAAATTCTTCCTGGCCAAGAACACCTGCACTGTGGCTTCTTCCTAAAGTGAATGCTTTTTTGCCTTTACGTATTGTTTCTACAGCTTATTTTATGTACAATGTGACAGCACAGTGGTCTAAAGTATGAACTGAGAGTCCCTCTGGTTGTGTAAATTTATAAGTTTAAATATTGTTATATATAAATTGTGTATAACATTTCCTCCAACTTGATACATGTTTGGCTTAGAAAATTATAAGTAATCTGTCTAGTACTTAGCCTACCCACATATAATGACCTATCCTAAGTCCATAAAAGTTAGCTGTTGGTAATAGGAGCAATAGCGGTATTTGATATATTTACACAATTTTCCAACTATAGATAGAGGTCCTTTTATATGAAAATAAGTCAATACTGAATAATAGGCAAGCATTTAAGTATCTTTAAAGTTGTTTAGTGTAGAAAAATTAATGTATACCATTTTCAATGCTATCTTCTCCTAACCTTATATGGTTATTCTGACAAGTGATAAGCTTTCTGATTATTTCAGAGAGAGAGAGGGGAGAAAAAGGGGGATTTTATAAAAGATTATTTCCATCTTTGAACTTTTATATAAATCAAGACTTTTTCTTTGTAAAAGACTGTAATGTAAAAATTAGAATTAATAGTGATAAAAAACTGTACTCATATATATACATACATTATATATATAGTTTCACTTGCATACATTGTTTTTAGGATAGAAAAAAGAAAAAAATTACATTGATGTCCCATTTGAAAGTGAAATAGACATTAAAAAATACCAATAATGATGTAATCAACATTATTTAGCAGAAAAAAACAAACTACATATTTTCATCTGCATTCACAATGGGTATGCAGAAGTCAATACAATAGACACATAATTATGAATATCTACTAAGCATTAAAATTCATTTTATGTGTTCATTCTTCTTCATTCAAATGAATAATTAAAATTACTTTGTTTAAGTTTTTAAAAGTATTTTTGGGAACTAGCCCATTTCTAAGGACTAAATACCCTTGATATAGGCTTTTGATCCTGATTCAATGAGATTGTTTTTGTTTCTATTTTTCTTTGTACAGAATATAAACAGGCAACTCAGAGTTTATACTTTATTGCTAGCCCTGACTGTCACTAAAGAATAGGAAAATTATAGCCATGTCATAGTATATTAGGAACTATAGACATTTTTTGGCTGCCTATATTTTCATGCATATTTATAATCTAATAATGATAGATTTGTTGAAAGATAGAATCTTTGTTGAAAGATTCATTGGTCTGACTTATATTTAGAAATTCTCTCTTCGTTCAAGAATAGGTGATTACTCAGGTAGTCTACCCTGTATATTATCTTTTTTTAGCATGTTGAGTCTGATTTCTTTAGCACAGTACAGCTTACCTGACTTGTGAGCAAAAGAAATTAGAAAACAAACCAAATTATTTTCAATGAGAACTCAAGAAAATGTATTTGTGGGAATTTCAACAAGTAACCTGTTAATTAAAAGAAAATGATTTGAAGACTGAATGTCTAGCTAAGCTCTTGATTTCTCTGTGCATATTTATCATTAATTAATCTATGAATGTAGCTAACCACTTTCAAATCTCAGTATATGCATGTATAGTGGTAATAGTTGCAGAAATCAGGCATTTCACCAAAGATACTCTTTTAGGGCAAAGCAAATATAGTGTGCCTGACTTTTCCATTGAACTCTCAGCAACTAAAGCTTAAGTCAAGTATGCATTTTCTAAAATTTAATGAAATCACCATCAAAACAGAATGTCAACATGCCTGCCATCCCTGTTTGTCTTTCTGGAGCTTTATTTGTTGGTGAGGTGACTTGCATCTCTACAAGGCCACTGCTCACTATTCTAAGGCCTTGACCATAGAGGATTAAATAGATGGGCTGTTAAATTTTCAGCAAGCAGTGACTATTTGAATATAATCTACTAAAAATCCAATTTTCTGATAGAATTTCCAATAAATCAGTGGATATACATTTCACCCTCCCAGAACTCAACCTAAGGGAAACAATTCTTCTGATGCATGAGGAATCATAACAACATCTGAGAAATGCTGCATTGAGTGCATAATATGCCGACATGTGGCTTACTTAAGTTTTGAGTAACTAGGAGTTTTATGCTGAAGTTACTCATGAACCATGATTTACATAAAAATAATACCCCCAACCTATTCTACCAGAACCTTGCCAGGGAATTATTTCCCTAGTAGGAGATGTTGCATTGATGCTGATCCAATCACATCTGGACATTATCTGTGTATATGAGACTTTCTGGCAGTGACACTTGCCACTCTTGCCTGACAAGCAGCTCTGGATTATCTGACTACTAGGAGGGTGCCCCTTTCCTGTTCCTTGGCTGCATGGGCAAGCCTCCTTTAGCTGTCATCTCTCCTTACAGTACTTTTATTTTGATCAATGGCAACCATTTGGGATATAGTTAACTATGGTTGAGAGATTAAGGATAAGGGATTAGTGTTCTGTGAGTTGGTGAGTGGGAGATCATAGGAGCATATACATCCACATATATTCTGATCTCTCATCCTAGTAAGGAAATGTACAATGGAGAATTGGTTTTCTTCCAAGCCTAAGATCTCAGTGACATCAGTTCAATTTCTCTCCAGCTAAGTAATAAATAGAAGTTATAAAAGTGGAATAGAACGGAGGGAACCCAGAAAGGAGAAACAACACGATTGAGACTATGGTGGCCCTGAGAAGAAACTTTTAGGCTTTTAACCTTGTTTTAAAATACTAACATTTATTATTTACCAAGAATGTAGCTCACCATTGCTGAAATGTTATAGGAAAGCAAGAAATCTGTGTGCTAAGCAACACAAAGATATTCAAGCACCAACATAAAGAGTCAAAGTTGTGGGACAGGCAGGTAAAATGGGGAGTAGGTAAAAGTGGCATGATGACAATATCACCTACAATGAATAATATATTTGTTTGTTTAGCATATTGATAAAATAATTGCCATTTTTCTATAGTTGCAGAAAAACTCACCCTTAAATTACATTTCACAATTTATGGGGCTGGTTTAGTGTACTTTCCAAAATTTAATACCATATCTGCTAATCCCAATGCCTTCTTTATCTTTGGGTAATGGCCTCTGGTGCCATGCTTACTTGCCCCATCTTGCCACACTAAATTTTAGGTAAGAATTGTAGCTCAGGACTATGAAGCAAGATGAGGTAACTTATCTAGGTTACATGCTTTAAATTGGAATAGACACAGATGGACACAGACACTACTGACATGTTGAATATTTGGGACATCTAAGTTGTTAATTACATTCCTCATTCCATGAATGTATCATAAATAAAATATATATTCCTCATAAATAGATTATCCAAGTAGAGATTATAATTATTTATTAATAATTTCCTGATCAGCATACCATGATGTGACATGTGTTCACTGTGATGTTGAAAGAGGCATTCTTTTAACATACAATCAAGATCTTCATTTTTAGTTTTATTCAGTGTTTCTTTGTTTTTCACTAACTTTTGTTCCTCACATTCAGCACAGAACTTCAACCGTTTATGCTTCTGTCGCTTCAGGTCATATCTGGTGGCCATTCCAACACAGTTGTCCTCTGTAAGATGTGTCACACTTACATCCCTGTCCAGTTTCTCCAACAGCTTGAAACTCTGTGCACAGATAAACATAAATGTATAAAAGGTGAAGTAAGATGGCCAAATAGGAACCTCCAGTGATTCTCCCTCTTATTTATTGAACACCTAAGCCAACAATTATATATATAAGCCAACCACCTTCAAAAGAACCAAAAATCAGGTGAGCAATCTCACTCCTTGGCTTTAACATTATACCAAGGAAAGAGGGAAGAAAAGACAGTCTCATTTGTCTATGCCATCCCCCTTTCACCTCCTGGCAGGACTGCACCAGTGCACCAAGTGGAGAGAGAATCTGTGTGCCTAGGGGTGGGAAAGTGAAATGATTTGGGGGATTTGAATTAAAACTCACAGTCACCCTGTACGGGGGAACACAGACCAGGGCAAAATTGTACCAGTGCCCATGAAATTGTACCAGGGCAGAATTGTACCAGGTCCTATTTGACCTGTACAACCAGAGGGAAATCCTCTGCCCTAAAGCCTACCAATGGGTAGGAAAAGACCAAAATAAATTCCCAAGGCAGTCTGGCCACAAGGGATGCAGTCCTCATGCAATTCTTGCCCCTGTGCTGACTCACAGCCAGTGGACTTGGAGTACAAATGACCCGGTGAGAAAGCAGCAGTGGTTGCCAAGCCAATGACCTTGTCATCTTTCTCCCAACTGAGTGCAGCTCAGAGAGAGTCTTCTTCCTTTTGAGGAAAGGAAATGGTAGAATGCAGAAGACTTGTTTTGCAACATGAGTACCACGTGAGCCATAATAAATAAAGCACCAAGCAACTTCTGAAGCTTCTGAGTCGTGGCCTTAGTTCCTGGATGCCATTTCTGGACCCACCTGGGCCAGAAGGAAACAGGCTGTCTTGAATGGAAGGACCGAAACCTGGCAGCATTCATGACCTGCTAACCAAAAAAGGTCTTGGGCTTTGAATAAATATAAGAGATAGCCAGGCAGAAGTTATCATGGGCTTTGAGTGAGCCTGGGCTGGTTTCAGGTATGACCTGACCCTAGTGGCTATGAAGGAGTGCCCCTGTTATTCCTCCTCCTCCAATTCCAGAAACCCAGCATGGAGAATGAGGGAAGAGAGTGAGAGATTTTGCCTGGTGATCTAGGGATCCTCTGGTATCTTATGGAAGTCCCAGGAGTCTCCAAAGGTCACAGAATTACGGGACCTGGGGCACACCCAGTGCTGATACAGGTGCAGTGACCAGAGACTTAGACCACTACACTAAATGCTCTTTAAGTATCTGGAAAGCCTTCTCAAGAAGGACAAGTTCAAATAAGTCCAGACTATGAGTATTAAAATAAATAACTCTCAATGCCTAAACATTGTATTTGATCCACAAGCATTAAATACATCCAAGAAGATTTGTCTTCACCAAACAAACTAAACAGGGTATCATTGACCAATTCTGGAGCGAAGATCGGTGGCTTTTCATAGAAAAGATTAAAAATAGCTGTCCTGATGAAATTCAGTGAAATTCAAGTAAACACAGAGAAGAAATTCAGAATCCTGTCAGAGAATTCAACAAAGAGATTCAAGTAACAAACAAGGCATAAAATTCTGGAGCTTAAAAATTCAATTGGCAAACTGAGAAATGCATCAGGGTCTCTCAACCACAGAGTTGACCAAGAAGAAAGAATTAATGAGCGTGAGTACAGGCAATTTGAAAATATAGTCAGAAAAGAAAAGAAAAAGAAAAAAGAAAGAAGCACTCCAATAAGATCTAGAATATAGTCTCTAAAGAGCAAATTCTAAAGCCTTAAAGAGAAAGACATAGAGAGAATGGAGTAGAAAGTTTATTTAAAGAAATAATAACAGGGAACTTTCCAAAGCTAGATAAAAGTATCAGCATTCAGGTACAAGAAGGTCATAGAACTGAGTAGATTTTACTCACAAAAGGCTACCTCTAGGCATTTAATAATCAAACTCTCAAAGGTCACTGATAAAGAAAATGTCATAAGGGAAGTGAGAGAAAAAATAACAAGGAGCTCTAATATGTCTGGGAGTAGACTTCTCAGTTGAAAACTTACATGCCAGAAGAGAGTGCTATGACATATTCCAAGTGCTGAAGGAAATGTTAAAAAAGAATCTTAACCCTAGAATATTATATCCTGCAAAAGTATTCCTCAAGCATGAAGGATAAAGACTTTCCCAGACAAACAAATGCTGAAGGATTTCACCAACACTACTTCCTAAAAGAAATGCTGAAGTGAGTGATTCAATCAGAAACAGAAGGATACTAATGAATATTGAGAAATCTTCTGAAGGCACACAACTCACTGGTAACAGTAAGGACACAAATACATAATACTTTATTGCTGTCATTGTGATATATAAACCATTTAAGTATTGGGTAGAAGACTAAAAGAAAAACCTATTGGTAAACACTATAAAAAGATATGTATAGAAATAACAAAAAGTTAAAAAGTGGGGAGGTAAAGGTAAAGTGTAAGGATTCTTTAGATTTCTCTTTGCTTATTTGTTTGTTTTTTCTTGTTATAAGAGTTTTTATAATTGATTATAAAATGTTTTCTGAAAGCCGCACAGTAACCCCAAACCAAAAAATCTATGACAGATACCCCAAAAATAAAAAACAAGAAATGAAAACACACTACCAGAGGAAATCATTTTTAATAAAGGAAGAAAGAAAGGAAGTAAGAAAGAAACAGAGGACTATAAAACAACCAGAAATCAAATAACAGCATGGTAGTAATAAGTCCTGATGTATCAATAATAACATTGAATGTGAATGGACAAACCTCTTCAATCAAATAACATAAGTGACTGAGTAGATTTTCTTTTTTCTAAAAAAACCTAACTATATGTTGTCTGCAAGAAACCCACTTCACCTATAAAGACACACATAGACTAAAATAAAGGGATGAAAAATTATATTCCATGCAAACAGAAACTAATAAAGAGCAGGAGTCACTATATTTCTATGAGATAAAATAGACATCGTGACAGAAACTGTGAAGTGATAAAGATGGCATTATATAATGGTAAAGGTATTAATTCAGCAGAAGGATATAATAATTGTACATATATATGCACCCTTAACCCAGATATGTAAGGCAAATATTATCTGAGCTAAAGAAAGAGAAAAAGAGAGAGTGAGAGAGAGACTCCAACACAATAATTGTTGGAGACTTCACCACCACATATTAAGCATTGGACAGATCATCCAGACAGAAAATCAACAAAGAAACATTGGACTTAATCTGTACTATAGACAAAATGGACCTACTAGACACTTAAAGAACATCCAACAGCTGCATACTTCATGTCCTCCTCAGCCCATGGATCATTCTCAAGGATAGATCATGTTAGGACACAAAACAAGTCCTAACAAATTGAAAACAAATTGAAATCATGCCAAGTACTTTCTCTGACCACTGTGGAATAAGACTAGAAATCAGTAGCAAGGGAAACATCAGAAACTATACAAACATGTAGAAATTAAACAACATACTCCTGAATATCCAGTGGGTCAATGAAAAAATTGAGAAGGAACTTCCTAAAAAAATGAATATGAAAATACACTATAGTAAAACCTATGGGACATTGTAAAAACAGTAATAAAAGAAAAGTTTATAGCAGTAAGTGCCTAAATCAAAAAAAGTAGAAAGGCTTCTGATGAACAACCTAAAAATGCATCTCAGAAAGTAGGGGAAAAAAGAGCAAAGCAAACTCAAAATTAGTAGAATTAAAGAATGAACGAAGACCAGAGCAGAAATAAATAAAATTGAAACCAAAAAGATCTGTTTTTAAAAAAAGATCAACAAAATAAACACATCTATAGCCAAGGGAACTAGGAAAAATAGAAGACCCAAATAAGTATGACAAGAGACATTATAATTGATGCTACAGAAACCCCAGGATCATTAGAGACTACTATGAGCAACTATATAGCAATAACTTAGAAAACCTAGTAGAACTAAAGATAAAGTCCTAGACACATACAGCCTACCAAGATTGAACCAGGAAGAAATCCAAAATCTGCACAAACCAATGACAAGTAAAAAGATAAAAGTAGTAATAAAAAGTCACCCATCAAATAAAAACCAAGGACCTAATGGCTTCACTACTCACTTCTTCTAAGCATTCAAAAAGAAACTAATACCAGTCTTACTTAAACTTTTTTTAAAAACTGAGGCTGAGGGAACATTCCCAAATTCATTCTGAGACCTGGATCAACAAAAACCAGATAAGACACAACCAAAAAAGAAAACCATAGGTCAATATGTCCAATAAACATAGATGCAGAAATCCTCCACAAAGAATTAAACCAAATTCAACAATAGTAAAAAGATTATTCATCAGGATCAAGTGAGATTCATCCCAGGCATATAGGGATGGTTTAACATATACAAATCAACCAATATGATGTATCATATCAACAGAATGAAGGACAAAAACTATATGATCATTTTAATTGAACTGAAAAAGCATTTGATAGAATTCAACATTTCTTAACGAACAAAACTCTCAAAAAACTGGGTATTGAAGGAACTTACCCCACCACAATAAAACCCATATGTGACAGACCTTCAATTAGTATCATAATAAAGGGGGATAAACTGAAAATCTTTTCTCTAAGATGTGAAACAAGGCAAGAAAGTTCACTTCACCACTGTTATCTCACGTGGAACCAGAAGTTCTAGGTAGAGCAACTACGTCAAGAGAAAAATATCAAGGGCATCCAAATTGGAAGGGAAGAAGCCAAATTATTTTTGTTTAGAGATATTATGATCTTATATCTAGAAAAACCTAAAAACACTATCCCAAAATGATTGGAACTGATAAGCAAATTCAGTAAATTTTCAGGATACAAAATCAACATACAAAATTACTAGCATTTCCATATGCCAATAATAACAATAGTAAACCAAGACATTAATCCCAATTACAACACCTACAAAATAAAATAAAATACCTAGGAATAAACTTAACCAAAGAAGTGAAAGATCTCCATAATTTAAGCTCTAAAACCTTGATAGCAGAAATTGAAAAGAACACGCAAAAATGGAAAGATATTTCATGTTCATGGATTGGAAGAATCAGTGTTGTTAAAATGTCCATTATACCCAAAGCAATCAACAGATTCTATGCAATCCTCATCAAAATACCTATGCCATTCTTCACAGAAATAGAAAAAATAATCCTCAAATCTATATGGAACCACAAAAGACCCAGAATAGCCAAAGCAGACATAGCAAACTAAACGGATCACATTATCTGATTTCAAATTATACCAGAGTTGTAGTTACCAAAATATCATGGTAATGGCATAAAAACAGACCCATAGACAATTGGAAAGAATGGAGAACCTGGATATAAATCCATCCATCTATGTGAACTTATCTTCAATCGAGGTGCTGAGAATATACAGCAGGAAAGGAATCTTCTGTTCAATAAATGGTGCTGGGAAATCTGGATATCCACATGCAGAGGAATAAAATAGCATATCTCTCACCATATACAAAAATCAATTTAAAATGGATTAAAGGCTTAATTTTAAGACTGGAAACTATGAAAGTGTTAAGATAAAATATTAGGGTAATGCTGTGGGCCATTGGTCTGGGCAAGGACTTCTTGAACAACAGAATACCCTCAAAGCACAGGCAACTAAAGCTGCAAATGGGACAAGTAAGATCACATCAAGCCAAAAGTCTTCTGCACAGCAAAGGAAACAGTCAACAAAGTGAAGAGATAACCCACAGAATGGGAAAAAATATTTGCAAACTAACCTTCTAGAAACAATTATTACTCAAATATATAAGGAGCTCCAATGACTTGATAGGGAAAAATCAAATAATCTGATTAAAAGTGGGCAAAGGATCAGAATAGATATTTCTCAAAAGAAGACATTGAAATGGCCAACAGATATATGAAATAATGCTCACCATCATTAGTCTTCAGAAGAATGTTAATTAAAACTACAATGAGATATCATCTTACCCCTTTTTAAATGACGTTTGTAAAAAAGGCAATAACAAACGTTAGCAAGGATATGGAGAAAGGGGAAATCTCATATTTGTTGGTGGGAATATAAATTAGTGAAACTACTATGGAAAAGTGGTGGAGTTTCCTCAAAAGATTGAAAATAAATTGCCATATGACCCAGCAGTGCCCAAAGTGGGCATACATCCAAAGTATGGGAAATTCAGTATTTTCAGGATGTCAAAAAGATACCTGCACTCCAACATTTATTGCAGCACTATTCACAATAGCTAAAATATGGAGTCACCTAAGTATCCATCAGCAGATCGATAAATTGTGGTACATGTACAGTGGAATATTACATAGCCAAAAAAGAATGAAATCCTGCCATTTGCAATAATATGGATAGAGCTGGAGAACATTATATAAAGTGAAATAAGCTAAACACAGAAAGACATATCTGTTGGGTTCTTTCTCATGTGCGGGAGCTTAATGTTAAAAACAGTTGATCTCATGGAAACAGAGTAGAATGAGAGTTATCAGAGGCTGGGAAGGATAGCAGGGAAGGGAGCTGTAAGATGGGCATGGTGAATGGATACAAATATGTATGTAGTTCGATACCATGAACAATGTTTGATAGCACAACAAAGTGACTGTAATCAACAATAAGTTAGGGTATACTTTAAAATAGCTAAAAGAGAGAGGGCGGAGCAAGATGGCGGACGAGTAACAGCTTCCTTGCGGCTGGGCACAGTGAGACTGGGGAGAGAGGACTTCAGGCATCTCTGCCAGGCGGGATCTGCCCAGAAACTTCCCTTTGGGGACACAGGGAGA
>CAUYON010141600.1:0-13278 GCA_963573935.1 Arctocebus calabarensis
TCATATACATTCAGAAATGTTTTGATCGTACTGTTACAGATAGCCTTCATGGCATTTTCTTGATCACTATATAAAGACATTGATACTCTACATTTAATAAGTTTCCCCAGTACCCTGCTAAGATGCACCGTAGGTGTGATATCCTTTATTGGGTATATATCCTGAAGACCAAAAATCACAGTATAATTTTTCTTAACAGCTCTCAATGTCTAGATTTAATATCAAATTCAGTCTCACAATGGCAACTGATTACTTATGAAATCTGCAAAGATCAATGCTGATTTAGAAGTAAAGGGGTACCTGCACATGCTTTGAGGAGGACAGTTAAGCTCCAGAGAAGTTCTTCCTTCTTTGCCTTTCAGAATGTTTGTTTGAATAAATCATCCTTCCAAAATGTTTGTATAATAATTTCTTTCTAGAAATGGGATTATGGAAAGTACAAGTAACCAGGAATAAAATGTTTGTTACCAAGAAAGATGCCTGATGGTAGCACAAAGGAGCATTTATTCGTAGGGCTGTTTGCTGTACTTAAAATATCAGAACGTAAATGTTTTAAATTTTTTATTTTTCTAGCACTTTGAAGTCCTATTTTAAAATACAGCAAATACTTTTTCAATGTGGACAAAGTTAGCAATAAAGAGATGCATTTCAAACCATTTTTCATCCAAATAAATTTAACACCCTCACTTCTCTCAGATATAAAATATAGAAATAATTTCCTGATGTGAACGAAATATTAAACATATTTTAAAATATATCACAACATGCGACTTTCTTTGATTATTGTCAGAGCTCAATTTGGCAAGAAGTCTTTCTACATTTCTAAATATATTTCCTGTTCTCATTATAGAATTTATATTTTCATGTTGAATTTTCCCAAATAAGAAAAACTCATTTCCTTTTATAAAATACATTTTTCCCATTTGAAATTCTTCATGTAAAATAAAACATCCTTTTTAAAGATAACTCTTTTGTGATTTTTAAAAAGTAATGTTTAAAAACTGTGTTTCTTAAAAGAAGCACAGTTGACCTTTCATAGGCCACTTTTCTTTGTTTAAAAAGAAACAGCTTTTAGTATTTTAACTTATAAAACAAAACTCTTGTCACAATTACAACCTATATCTATGTAGATTAATCTTAAACAGAAAGCAAACCACTCACACTCTTGAGGACTGGCTCCCATTACTAGGCTCAGATGGAATAATTTAGATGTTGACATAATAAAGTAGGGTTTATAAATAATTCCACATGATTCACAAAAGGTTAAGTTTTCAACTTGATATGTCAATTACAATAAACCAAAACTTCAGTGCCACCCCTCCCCCTTCTGCCTCTATATTAGAGGCAAATATTAATATAAAACAACTACAGAAAGGTATTTAATAATAACAAAAAACACCTTTCAGGTTATATCCAAGGGTTACTTGGTCCAATCTATTTTTTCTTCTAAATTTGTATCTGTCTTTTATAAGAATTAATTATCAAAATGATGATTCTAGGTATCATGGTATTCTGAATTATCATAAAAGACTATGTCATATCTACTGTCATTATGTTTTTAGGAAGGAATACTAAGGTATACTAAGACTTCTCCCAAATATATTCTGCAACAATGACAGACATTTACAGAGACTCTAGTTAATAAAAGCATTTATTTTATTAAAATGGTATATTACCTAAAGGATCCCAATGAAGCCAGAATTTATCAAACCCTTTTCTTCAGAGTACCTAAAAGATTAAATGAAAATGATCGCTCATTCCTTACCTTTCATTTCAGAAGCTTGGCAAAGAAGAAATTCCTATGAGAATCAATGCTGATGTAACAAGTTTATTGTCCTTCCCTCACCTTAAGAGACTAGCATTGGATTGCACATTTTTCTCCAAATACTGAATTTCCACCTTCTAAAAGACACCTATCCATCTACACCCTTCCAAATACCTTGATGTTTATTTTAAGCATTTAAGTGAACCAGCAGGCACATCTGTTCATTGGGGTATCATCGTGGTTCTGTGATATTAATATATTCCACCAATATGCATTAAAAGTCTTCTACCTGCTGAACACTTCAGCAAACACTACAAAAGCAAGCTCACTGAGACCAACTTCGTCATCTTGTCTTCGTGGAGTTGACATTTAAATCAGGAAAACAGATATCCATCGATGAATCATGCACAAACAATTATAAAATGTCAAACCTGACCACACTAGAAAGGACAGGTACTCAGTGGTCAAAAAATCCCATTGAAGGAGGATTTGACTTAGCCAGGAAGTCCTGTAAGACTCGGAGAAAAGTAGTATGTGAGATGCGAGGGGATGAACATGATTAAGATGGGGAGGAAAAACATTCTTGGTAGAGATGATTGGTTGATTAAGATCCTCAAGGTGGGCAAGAGCATGGCTGATGTAGGGTGGTGGCTCCAGGGAGGGAATAAGAAGGGTGGAATGAGAAAAGAGCTGAAGAAGTACACAGGATTCACGTCCTTTACAGTATTGGGGGCCATTTTCTCCCTTTTATTCTGAGGGATTTTTTGTACAGCTATCCATTTAAGGGGATAGGAAAGCCTTTGAAGGGCTTTTAGCAGCAGTGGGGTTTAGATGAGCAGATCAGCACTTACAAAGTATCCCTCCCGCTATAGCGTGGAGAATGGACACTGATTCTCATGCCATTTTCTGCATAGCCTTCCTGAATTTACACTTCTCCAGAGGCTTTTCAGTTCTGAGAAGCACCAAGAACATTCAGTGACTGCTCAGATATTCTCTGCCTGCGGCTGACTTAGGAGTCAGAAACATCGCTGCAAAGCAAAATGCACCTGTCCATACCAATTCCTCAGGAGTGAAGCCATCAGGATCCGTGCCAAGGATCCTGACAGAGAGGTTCATTCCTGAAATGGCTGTGGAAGCAGCAGAGGCATGAGACAGAGAGGCGCATTCCCAGCTGCCTGGAGAGGGCACCCCAGAAGCCCAGATGCAGGTTCGAAGACTTTGCTACTGTCATCTTCTCCACATTCTCACTGGAGAAATGTCAGTTTCAAAGCTCATCCTATTTTTGCCAAGAACTTCTCCTTGTGTCTTAGCCCTGTAGCATTATTTATTCAATTATCCATAACTTCTTGCTACCTCCATAAATGCATTTTCCTCTATCAAGGAACAGCTATGCATCAAGTCCCCCACCAAATGTAAAGAACATTTAGGTCAATACCATCATGTGGCTTTCACCCTTGGTTGCCTTTCATTTTACCTTTCCCCGTACCTAGGACCCTCATATATTTAACAGGCTATTTGCTTTCTATTTATGTCTATTTTTAGTTTTAGACTATAAGCTCTTAGAGCAAAGGCAAAATGAAGGAAGGGCTTTCTGTGTGACAGATAATTCAAAGCTTAGAAAATGATCTTCAAAGATGATAAATTATTTAGTAGCAGTAATATTAATATCATGGTTACCTATGTACTCATTAAAAGGATAGAATGATGTCACTATTTATAACGTATCTTAACATTACTATTTTCTTCTTGACTGACTTCCCAAAACGTGTAGGACATTATCAATGTATGTCAATATATGTTTTTCCAAGCCAAGATAAAAAAAAAATGAACCTCCCTTCTCTTAATCTGTTCTCTCATTTGTGATAGACAACTTTGTAGCCTTCATGGATTAATCCAGTTTAAACTTCGTGGCTGTACTAAGCAATCTCCATCCTGGGTCATGCATCCAGATTAGGAATTTGACACTCAAACAATCTGGTTAGGGAACGTTCTAACATTGTTTGATATTTCCTTCTCGATACTAGTCTTTGAGGTTTGCCATGGCAGGAAAAAAAAAAAAGAATTGGAGAACTAAGGTCAAGGAATTAAATGCTTTATTGCAGGAGGTACTCTACCTACATTTTATTGTCCAAAACTGATCACTGGGCACATCTAACTTCAAATGAGGAGGAAAGTGTAATTCTCTGTGTACTGAGAAATGGGAAAAAAAAATTATTGGTCAACGCACTTCAATCTCTCCATGATTAGCTGGCCCAGAATTACCTGCCTAAGAATTTTTTTTTTTTTGAAACAGAGTTTCAGTTTATCGCCCTTGGTAGAGTGATGTGGTATCACAGCTCACAGCAACCTCCAACTCATGAGCTTAAGTGATTCTCTTGCTTCAGCCTCCCAAGTAGCTAGGACTATAGGTGCCCACCAACGCCTGGCTATTTTTTTGTTACAATTTGGCTGGGGCCAGGTTCAAACCTGCCACCCTCGGTATATGGGGCTGTCACCATAGTCACTGAGCCACAGGCACTGCCTAAGAATTTTATATACGATGTCTTGTGCACATGGGCACAAATATTAAGATTTAGATACTAATCGAAATATGCTCTTTACCCTAAAAGTGTCCATGTTCCAGATGAAATCTCAACATGAGCACCAGGAAAGTGGAAACACACAAAGATTTGAGCAGCTATAGCCACTTAACTTCATCTCAGCCAATCCATCCCACTTTTGCACTTGTCATCAACAAGACTTGTCCATTGAGTTCGTACATTTAGACACCCTACTCTCTGAGCACAACCTTCTATTAACCTGGATCTCTAACAGTTAGTCCCCCAACTTGTCCAATCTCCTTTCCTCTTGTCTTTCTCCAACTTCCTCTTTTTTACTTTCTTCCCATCTGGCTTATTTTCCATTCACTATTTCCATTTGCTTTAATTACATGTACATCTCATAGGAAATTTTGACAAGTCCACAGCTGAAATTCTCTTTTCTATCAAAACCCAGTTCTTTTCCTGGGTTCCAACAAGTGGCATGGCCATCCATTTTGTCACCCTGGCCAGAAAGCCAAGTGCTATCTCTGAATCTTCCCTCTCCCTCACACCCCACAGCTAGTCATGCACCTGTTGCTTTCACGTCTTGAATATCTTTCAAATTCATCCACTCCTTCCTCCTGCTACCACCCCAGCTGATCCCTAGATCACAGCCTCTGTGGATTGCTGCAAACACTTTTTAAGTGGTTTCCCTATTTTCAGTCTTGTCTCCCTCCAGGCAATTCTGTAGACTGCAGCAAGATTGACCTTTGAAAAATACAAATCTGCTCATGTTAAACTCCTATGCATAACCCTACATGATTTTCCTGTTGCCCTTCAGATAAATCCGAAATTCTTTAGGCCTGGCCTATGCATCCTTTCAAGATTTTCCACAGTTGACTTCACAGGCTAGTGTCCTTTTAATCCATACCACCCACTTCATTCACAAACTTCAGTCCAGTTGAACTTTCAGACTCTCTAAATTGCAATGAAGAAAAATGAAATAATCCCAGGGTCATTATACTTTGTTTCCTAGGATGAGAAAACTCTTTTTCTTCCTCCCTACCCTTTCTTCCTTCATTTCCGTAATTACTTCTCCTTCATAAGATCCTAGCATGGGTTTCCTAGGATTTCTTTATGCCTTTAAGAGTGATTAGACACCCCTCTCTTGTGATTTAATGCATACTGAATCTCCCCAAAGATTTCACACGGAATTATATTTGCTGCTTTTCCTAATCACTCCCCCTATACAATTCACCCCCAAAACGATTCCAGCTGACCCTCCATGCATCTATTCCAATAAATTTTCCATTAAACCATCTTCATCTATTTTTGAATTTTGAAATGAAATTCCTTGTGTTACCTCCAACCCCATTTTCTGAAATAATGTTTAAAAGGTACTTTAAATATTTCAGATCCCATAGGAAATATATTATAGATATTTATAGAGTATATATATATGCAGCATATCTTTGAAGTATACCTCCTCTGCAAAAATATGTGAATGACAGAATCACAAACTAAGGTACAGTGCAGTCTTTTTTCGGATTGCAGGGAGCTAATTATGTGCTAGAATTGCAAGTGCCATTAAGGGGCAAAATATGCATTTTGATAAAAAGGGGTTAATGTGGTATTTTTATAGTAAGTTATAAGTTACCTAGAATAAGTTACCTCACGTCACCTAGAATGACATTTTTGAGTTTCTATTTTACTGCCAGTGACATCTATTTCAATTTTCCCTAGCTTACAAATTGAAACAAAAAGGAGTTTTTTTTTTTCTTCTTTTTCTAATTACTCACATTGAAAAGTTTGGAATATGAAAAATCAAGCTGTGCTCTCTCTGGTTCAAGATCACCTCGAGTAATAAAGTTTCTGCAATTAGCACTTTCCCGACAGTACGGTTGATGATGCATGAGGCAGGATGAAAGCCAGCTCTCCCCTCTATCGCTGTAATACTACAGCATGGCTAAGGGAAATGTCAATTTTGAAAGACAAGCCAGCAGATATGTCTTGAAGACACCCAGGGAGCTAATATGCTGAATAAGAAGGTGACATATATTTTTTTTCTTTTTATGCAGGTAACTTTTTGAGTACATCCAAACTGTGGCTGCCACTCCTGGCTATCTGCATTTTATTCTTAGCTAAAACCACTTGAATCTTTTGGGTTCTTAGAACAGTAAATCTTTACAATTACCATTTTTTGAATTTGTAATTTGCGTATGCATAATTACTTCCAAATTAACCTGGATCAATTTAACTATAATTAAAACACTTCCTAAAATTTGTATCGCCTCTTTGAAACTGGACTATTGTGACACAAATTTGTTTTCTAACCCTTCCCAGAGACAAAAAATAACTCGGCCTTTACACACCAATGGAGCAGGATATATCTTTAAATGCAAGCTAAAATGCTCTGTGAGAAAGATTTGAAAATTGACTATTTTTACTCATGCTTTATGACCTAATTTTCATCTGCATATGTTATGCTAAGAACTCTGTGTAGAATTCACTTTACAATGTAAGACACAGTCTGCTCACCTTTCCCCAATATATTCTCATTCTAGATTAACTGTGCTTTAACTATTTGCTCTTAGCTCTTTATTATAAGGTGACACTTTCCTCACAGATGGACAGATGGCCCCAGAATTTCATCTGACTTTCAGACTGTCCTTTTTTCTTCGTTATACAACATCTCAAAAATTGGCTTTCATTCTCCAAAGGGGAACTTCGTATGAATTTGTGATGAATTTGAAACATTGTATAATGGCACTGCCTGCCAGCTGACAGTTTCATTGTCTTTTCTTTCTTTCTTTTTTTTTTTTTTTTTGAGATTCATTTATGTTAAAGTGTAAAGCTACATGTAAATGTTAATCTACTTTTGTATTATTTTAACTTACTACACACTTCTAAGAAGCATGTAATAATCCACCTCTTTATGATGTTTACTTACTACAAAATTAAGAATAATACACTTACTAGAAAAAGTGTCCTCCAAAATAAGGCAGATTTCTGTGGGAAAGGATCAAAACATACTCAGGAACTTGCTGCCTTATGGAACGTACTAAAGTAAGAAAGTTTGTGAAGTTTTACTACTCAGCTGTTCTAGGTCTTTCAAAATGTTTACTGGTAGGTTTTCTCCCTTTGTTCAGAGAAATCAGACAGGCTAAGAAAGCTGTGAAAAATATTTGAAACTTGACTATTTTTAGTCATGCTATATTAACCTATATTTATTTTATCTGCATTATTATAAGAAACCTGTTTTATAATTCACCCCAAAATATTCATTCCAAGCATTCAACTCATTTCTCTTTTTTAAAAAATCTAACTATTTTCAATGTCTATTTAAGAAAGGCTGCTAAAAATCACTTATCCATGTTCTGTCCTGCTTTCCAATACATATATCATAGTAGGAAAATACTTAGATATCCACTTTCAATTTCTATAATGTGTGTACTGCTTTATCAATTTTTGAAAGTTGAAATTGCAAATAGCATCTTTTGACTTGGGAGGCGTTGATCATTTTTTCTAATCACTAGTAAATATTTCACACTGTTATTTCAGAAGAAATTATAAGTAGAAGTTGAATTTTGATAAAATTGTCTAGGGTTTGGGTTTGGAGATCGTTTTTACATTATTTCTACAGATATAACATGCTTTAATATAAGATAATAATATTTTTGAAAAACTTGAATAATTTTTTGAAAAACTTTAGTATAAATGAGGGAAATTCTTTATATCCATACCCAACATTCTGAACAATACCGAAGATAAGTTTTGGGGAAGAGAGGTTTGTCTTCATCTCTTATGTTTCAAAAGTATTTTTTATAATACCTTTATCTTCTATGTCAATTAAAAGTAGCTTCCTAGTGGTGTCAGATATTATCTGGGTTACTCAATTTACCGACATTTTGCAGTACTCATTACGTTATGGAGACTGGGCTATGCATGAATTTTTCTAATGGTTATATAGAAAGCACTTGAAATCTCTATTATTTTATAATAGGCAATACCTAGATGAATAATGAATTGGACTCATCTTTCTTATGGGACTCTAAAGGTCAAACCACACCATCTGAATACTTTTATCTTCTATGAATATTTCCACTTAACAGTTTACTTAAAAGAATTTTTAAATCTTCTCATTATGTCCTAACAGCAAGATAATATGCTCTACTTTTTGACTTCTCCATTTGATACGGCATAAAAGTGTATCATGTGGCCAAGCTGTATCCACTTAAAGTCTTCAAATTAGAAGCTTTCCAAAATCAAACTGAGTCAATATATGCTTCAGAAGGTCCCCCACAAAAAAAGATCCTACATAAATTACTGAGTGTTTACAGGTTTCTGATTTTAATCTAATAAATGAAATACCCAAAATGATATTTTAATTCAGGCATCTGAGCACCTCTCTCAGGTGTTCTCATCAGATTTAGGAACCCTGCAGCAAGATTATCAGTGTCAAAATGATAAAAATCCTAAATTTAGTGTCCCAATCCTTTTTAAATGGCATTTATATGTTGAATCTTAACCTACTTTGAATACCCTAAGCATCTTGTCTATTTTTATTAGGAGATTTTGCAGAGCTTGTTTCTTAAATTTTCAAAGGCTCTTAAATTATCCTAAAGTTATACATTTTCCATGAGAAAGCAGGTGTCTTTGTAGAGTGTAGATGCTTAAGTAACTCATAAAATTAGTTTCCTCAGGTTAGGAGAAAGTTTTTAAATTCTAATTTGAAAACTCTAATCTGGCTTTTGAAACTCCGTTATCAGCATTCAGATATAACAAAAATGGAACCTAACAACTAAACAAATTCGATTTCATCCAGCATAACATAAAAGGGGGACATTTTTACTCGATGTTTTTTGGAGTCAAACACAGAACAATAGAACCTTCTCCCTTTGGGGAGAACCATTGTTCCAAGAAATGGGTGTTGCCTTGATGATTCTACCCTGGCTGGTCTGTTTAGCCTGACTCTCAGTTTCATCAGCTCTATGTTCTAGACAGAAAGGGACACTGGTCATTTAATGGAAGAAATAAAATTTTAATTATTTTATAAAGATATAGCTTACAAAATAAATAAATAAATTTAAAATGGAAATCGTTCCAGAAGTCAGAATATACATATATTTTCTATACCCATAGCAAGCATATTGCATTTTCTTACTTTTTATATAATTAGAATGTGGTAAAATATGTTGTACAGTAAAATTATACTGTATATAATTTAATCTTTGTTGATTTAGAAGGCATTTCAAGCTATTACAGTTTTTCAGAGTCAACATCATGTGCTTTTAATTTTTTATTGTACTGGTAAAACATGGTGTGCTAATTAGCAGAATTTCTAGTAGACATGATATTTTATAAACTAGTACTATTATATCTTTTCTTAACATTAAGGGGATAAGAGAACAGAGAGACTTCAATGTATGCACATATACACTACATATGTATAGTCAGATTTTGAGTGTCTTACTGGAATATTTCTAAAAATAAACTGAGCACCTTGTCCACAAATCTCTTCCTGTTCCTTCATTTTGATCCCTGTTTCTATCTATAAAAACCTCAATCTCCAAACTTCAAAGCATCAGTCATTTTTATCTCAATTTGAATAGTAATCAAACCCATGTCTATTACTGCTTAGAAGATGCCTGTGTCTTTTTGCCTGAATTGCCCACCCTCTCTCCGCACACTTTGCCTTGACTAGTGGTGAACACAGTTGACAGTGCATTACATGTCTACAGTTAGCCAGACTTAAACCCCAAACATCATTGTATTTAAATACTTACAGTAATCTTGATTTTTTATTCTGTTGAAGGAATGAGTCTATGAAAGGTTAGGCAAATGTGGTAACTTGCCTGATTTCTAAGAGCTGGATCTTGACAGAGTCGGAATTAAAACCTGCTCTTAACTTCCACATTGTCCTTCACCAAACAGCAGAATGGCTACCTTCTCATTGTAGTTTATTGCCCAAGTTCTATATAAAAACTTTCATTTCTCATCTCAACTCCCACTCTCCACTCTGTGGATCTGATAACACCTATGACAATGTTTTCTCCAAATCTAGAAAATATCTCCAAGTGACAGCACCGTGTTATTGCCAAGGCTCTTCATTTCACTTATTTTCATCAAAATTCTCCTCACTTCTCAATACTCAGCTCAATCCATTGAAATATCAATTCCAACATGATAGCTTCCCATACATTAGGGGGCATGATTTAATTGCTTACTAGAGAGAAGGCTATAATGCAGTGACTTTGGAGCCAGATTTCCTGGGCTAGCATGCTGCCTGTGGTAGTCACTAGTATTTTGATCTTAGGAAATTTACTGAACCTTCCTTTATATGTTTCCTCATCAGTAAAATGAAGCAAATTATAGTAGCTTCTTCACAGAGTTGCTAGGAACTTTAACTTAGTGAATATATGGAAAGAACTTAGAATAGCACTGGCACATTGTAATTAATTTCTGGTAGTTTGTTGCTACCATTTATTCATTTCCTCATCTCATTCCTAAAGTATAATCTAAGGGACGTTATAGAATTACTGATAGCAAGGAAACTATTAATAGAATAATGAGTTAAATTACAACTACAAATTTTAAGCAAATGTAGAATAATATATATATACTTTTCAGGAGACTTAAATATATAGAAAATTAAGAAATTATTAAGTAAGTGATTAACAACATTGATTATATATACACTTCCATTACTTATACAGAAGTTTCTCTTTTTTATAAACCTTATTCAAATTAATATGAGGGTACAATATTTAGGTTACATTGTTCTCGCTTCCAGGGTAAAGTTCAATTTGTGGAAGAGCCCCTAACCTAGAGGGCGTGTTATACATCCTCACAATGTGCACATTAGGTGAAATCTCGCTTCATGCTCTTCGTCCTTCTGCCATACATCCTCCTCCTTTCCCCCTTCCTGCATCCCTCTACCCCCAAACTGGACTATAATAGTGTTTTATTCTTAGGAACATGTAATTGTTTATATATTGATTTCATATTAGTATGGAATACATTGGATATTTATCTTTCCATCCTTGTGATACTTTACTAAGAAGAAGGTATTTCAATTCCGTCCAGATAAATGTAAAAGATGTAAAGTCTTCATCATTTTTAATGACTGCATAATATTCCATGGTATACTTATACCACAGTTTGTTGATCCATTCATGGGTTGACGGGCACTCGGGTTGCTTCCACAACTTGGCAATTATGAATTGAGTTTCAGTAAATATGCTAGTGCAAATGTCTTTGTAGTAATATAATTTATGTTCTTTTGGGTAGATACCTAGTAAGGGGATTGCAGGGTCAACTAGAAGGTCTACATTTAGATCTTGGAGAATTCTCCATACTTCTCTCTGAAAGGATTGTACTAGTTTGCAAGCAGGAATACCTCATTTTATTGTTCTTTACTTTATTGCAGTTACAGTGGGTTTTTTTTTATGAGTTGAATGTGTGCCATAGCCCTGTGCTGGTCTATTAGAGCTAGTTTTTCCAATGACATGTGTCCCTTCATGTCTCTGTGTCCCCTTTTGATAACTTTCATAGCATTTCTTTATTATTTGACCTGTTACAATGATCTGTGATCAGTGAACTTCAATGCTGTTATTGTGAATGTTTGGGCATCACAAACTAACAAATTGTGGCCATGCAAGATGGTTAACTAAGTCAATAAATGTTGTGGGTGTTCTGACTGCTCCCCTGACCAGCCAGTTGGTTTCCCATCTCATGGTAGCAGAGCTGGTTCATGAGGTTTGAGGAAAGATCCACTTCCATAACACAAATGTGTAAGATGATGCTAGAAGTGCTGGTATAAAAGCAGCAGTAAGTTATCCAGAATATCTAGCTAATGTTATGAAGGTGTCTATGCTAAATAACATATTTCCAAACTATTTAGTAGACAAAAGAGTCTTTTATTAGAAGAAGATGCCATCTAGGGCTTTTGTAGCTGTAGAGGAGAAATCAATGCCTGGTTGTAAGCTTCAAAGGACAGATGGACTTTCTTGTTAGCAGCCAAAGATGCCTTGACCTTAAGTTGAAGCCAGTGCTTGTTTACCATTCTGAAGCTCTTAAGACCTTTAAGAATTATGCCAATCCACTCTGCTGGTGCTCTACAAATGGTGCACCAAAGCCTAGATGACAGCACATTTGTTTACAGCATGGTTTACCAAATATTTTAAGCTCACTGTTGAGAATTACTCTTAAAAAAAAAAAGACTTGGGGAGGAGCCAAGATGGCGGTCTGTAGCCAGCTTTCTGCAGACACTGCTGTCCAGAACGAGAGTTAAAGGACAGAAATTTAGCAAGAAAGCCAATGGTTTGGAGCTGAGCTAAGAGACAAGGTCGAGGAACGCACATCTACCCTATTGGAGCGACCTGCAACCCCAAGGATACAAATAAAAGGTACAGAGCACATCACCAAGCAGACGGGAGTCCCCTCCCCCAAGAGAACAGCTCGCAGTATGTACCTCCATACAAACAAGCGAGCAGAGTTCGGCTGTCCTCCCACTCTACCCGACGGGAGAGACCCTCTAAAAACCGGACCTCCTTCCCCTGTGCCGCAGCACCCTCCTGCCAGGCATAAAGCGGTATAAAACTGTATATATTCTCCACCTGCAAGTTGGAACTCCTGGCACTCCCCTCCACTCTCACCCTGAGGTGTGGAGGTGTGTAGCACACTGTGTCGCAAGACACTCGCGGATGCTCGGGGTGTTGTGACAGGGTGTGGGGTGCCGCGGGTCTGTGCTGTTCTCCCAGCTCAGAAGCAGTGAGAGAGTGAGCCAAGGGGCGGCTGGCCGAAAAAAACGGCTGGCTGGGGGACGGCTGGCTGGGGGACGGAGACGGTCCAAGGCTTTGCTGAGTTTCGGCCACACCAGACCCTCAGGGGATGACAGCTGAGACAAAGGGCTGAAGCTCGCAGACTAAGTCAGGACTATTAGCAGCCCAGCGTCTCCTCCACAGGGCAGAGATTCTGCAAACTTGTTCTGTT
>CAUYON010141605.1:0-71645 GCA_963573935.1 Arctocebus calabarensis
CCATCTCTCAGACAGCAAGGTGGGGAGGCACCGGTTACCATCTCTCAGACAGCAAGGTGGGGAGGCACCGGTTACCATCTCTCAGACAGCAAGGTGGGGAGGCACCTGTTACCATCTCTCAGACAGCAAGGTGGGGAGGCACCGGTTACCATCTCTCAGACAGCAAGGTGGGGAGGCACCGGTTCCCATCTCTCAGACAGCAAGATGGGGAGGCACCTGTTACCATCTCTCAGACAGCACAGGCAATGGCCACAGAACGCCCAGGCCCTTCACTGAGAAAGAGTGGGGCCAGTTTGGGGATTCTCTCTGACAAGTTAAAATACAGATTCTAGAAGTACACACTGGAAAAAAAGGATCCGATTTTCTAAGTTCAGACTGTATTATTACATTATTTATTATTTATTGAGTTCTAAGTATACGTTCTTCAGCATAGAAAATAAAGGAAGGCAAAGTTATTTCCCCAAGGATAATATTGATCTATTTTGATTTTGAAGTAGTGAGGCAGAAATAATATTAAAGTTCCTGAAACCAGTGGTCAGTCCAAGATGGAAAATACTAATTTCCACCTGCTTGTTCATTTCAGAGATAAAGTACAAGCTTTATTGCACTTTAGAAAGTCAACCAATACTCTACATTTCCTAAGAGAGATAGTCAAATATTTTCAAGTATTTCATTTCTTCTATGATGAACACCCAATTCCCTTTAGTGATTCTAAACTATTATAAAAATGAAGTTAAAAATGTTAGCTTCTGTAAATGCCATCGATAAGACACTACAGATGGAACACCAAACGTGATAACACATGAGCCTTCTGTGTATAAATTTTGTCTATGACCTGGTAAATAATAAATGTTAGCATACAATATTGTACTCATTTTAATATAATCTTATTTAGATAGCGTGGCATCTTTCCATTTCTTTAAGGAAAACACATAATGTTTCTCTGAGGGAAAGTATCATGGAATGGCAATCTTTGAAAATTTGTGTTCACCCCTGAGTATTTTTAATGCTAGTATATTGTAAAAGACATCATATTCTTTAGGTATTGTGAAGTTTAGCAATTGGTATTCATTGATGAATAATGTTTGTTTAATCAAACACTTTATCTGCTACTTTGTTCCTTATACTCTCTCGCTCTCTCTCTCTTTTTTTCTTTTTCTTCTTTTTGGACAAACTGTTGAGACAGTAGGGGCACAAGGGCAGTGAGGATTTGCTTCCGGGTTCACAGGGCTGGGTGGCCATTTCTCAGGTCCACGCACAGTGCACGTCACTTTGGTGACTGCTGTGAACGTCCACTCAGAGAGCTGAGGGCAGGCCAGGCTTGTTTTGGTGAGGAGGGAGGACCCTTTCTCTGCCCCAGGGAAAGACTGGTACAAAATCAGTGCAGACCCAGTGCACATCCATGGAGGGCCCACAGGGCATGGAAAGGAATGTTTCTGTAGGAGCTGGAATAACTGAGTGTGGATCATTTCTTTATTCATTCATTTATTCACCTATCCAGAAAATGTCCCCATATCTTTGCCTAGTACATGCCAGGCCCTTTCATAAGCACTAATAGTCAATGCCGAGAGATTGACACAGAGTCTCTGGTACATAACGTTCACAGTCCAGCAGGGTTTCAACACTCAGTGCACTTGCTATCAGAAGATGCTAGAAGGACTGGTTGGTGTTTGGAAGAAGCCTAATGCCTGACCCTCTGGGAAAACAGAAGAACAACTAAAGCTGAGCAGCACCTGCCATGTGCCACCTCCTCCCAGCAGCTCTATTCACATAAAACCGTGAAATCACAATAGCAGCCTCTCCATTACAGTACCACTAACTTTCCTGAGATAGAGGCTACAAGAGGCAGTTCGATGGAGGGCAGGGATGCTGGGGCTTGTCACAGGTGCTAATACTGACGTGTCAGATAATTTTGTTGGTACTTAAGAAATTAAGAAAATTGCTTTAATTTAATAATTTTCTTGTTTACTTTTTGTTAAATTTCCCTTGATATTTCAATTTGAATGGAGACATTAAATGGGGAAATCACAAGCTTTTTAAAATTTCTGATTAATACAAGAGTACAAATGATTAGGTTACATTGTTCTCACCTCACAGCAATCAAAAGTTTTTAATAAATTAAATATCCAAATGTACATATTGAAAAATGTAAATATTGATTATACAAAATAATGAGGATGCCTTGTATAACCTAAAATACAACAGAGGTTTGTATGCACAAGGGTTTTAACACCAAAGCTGAAACACAGGAGACTGCTATTAAAGTACTCTGAGGCCTCACACCTGCCCTGCCTGGGAAGTGGCAAAAACAGCAATTCATATATGATTACTGTTGAGGATGCAATTTCCACAATAGTAACAAAATAATGAATATATGACTAACAAGCTGACAGTAAAAATGGAAGAAAATCCTTAGTTAATCTAAAACAAGTCAATAAAGAAGAAACAAAGAAAACTTAAAACAGGTGGGACCCATGGAAAACAAATCATGAACTGGCAGCTATTAGCCCACTCTATCTATGTTTATTACATTAAACATTAATGTACTAAATATGCCAATTAATTGACTAAAGAAAATCATGGATTGGTGATGTTCACACAAAGGAGAACGTAACTCTTCTGCAACATAAAATAGTTGTTGCTTTGGGTTTTCTCTCTGGTGGACAGTCACACCCTGGGCGTGGACTAAGGGAATGGAGCAGAGTAGGGAAAAGCTCTTGCAGGGGGAGGAGAGAGCCCAGCTCTGTAGGGGCAGGTGCTGCCCGAGGACAAAGAGGGTGTGAAGAGTGTCTCCAGGCTGGAAGTGGTTAGGAGCACTGGACTTCTACTGTAAGCACCACCTCCCTTCTTCTATTCCCCAAATTCTCTAATTCTCTCCTAATGCAATAGCATCATGTTAGTGAGTTCAAATTGTGGACTGAAGTAAACTCTTTCCAGAGCAGGAACAGTGTATCCTCAGCATGAAACCAGGGGCAGGAGAATCAATACAATTTCTACGCAGATGGAAAATACTTAGTTCAACACTGGGACAGGAAAACAAGTAATATTTTATTTTAATTTGTTTTTTTATTTTTTGAGACAGAGCCTCAAGCTGTCACCCTGGATAGAGTGCTATGGCATTATAGCTCACAGCAACCTCCAATTCCTGGGCTCAAGTGAGTCTCTTGCCTCTGCCTCCCAAGTAGCTTGGACTACAGGTGCCCGCCACAACGCCCGGCCATTTTTTTTTTTTGGTTGCAGCCATCATTGTTGTTTGGCGGGCCCGGGCTGGATTCGAACCCGTCAGCTCAGGTGTACGTGGCTGGTGCTTTAGCCCGTTGAGCCATGGGCGCCGAGCCAATATTTTTGTTTATTACAGAAATACGTGGGCCCAGAGAAATGGAGCCACTTGGCACCTAGGAAACCAAGAAACTGCTAATGCCATGAAAAATTCATGTTTGTATTTAAAAATTTTTAAATAAACTTGACAAATGGAGAGCTCCATCTATGTGGTTGATGGTACGAGGGTGTTTCTACAAGCCTGTTCCCTCCCTCCTGTGATTCGTTGCAAGTGAATGGCACTTTAATTATCAGCTTCTGTCTTCTTTATGTAAAGAACGATACCATCATCTACTCATCTTTTGCTACCCATCTGCAAACTACATACATTTGCCACTTGTGTTCTATCTCTATCTTTTGGCGTCTATGACCTACACGATGGTAAGACCTTGGGTAGTGTAAGGGTAATCAAATTCATGATGTAATCCAGAAAGCATTTAGCAGACAGACCTGTAGTTCCTTAAAGTTTAGGAACTGAGTTCTGCTAACACTGCCCCCAGCTAACTACATTTCCAGGAGTACCGAGCATGCCCCAGGGAGAGGCTCTCTGTAGGCGGTCACTGCTGTGGTTTTCTGTTTATTAAGCAAAACACAGGATAATTGGGTTCATGGCCAAAATATTACATACAAAGTGGTTCTAATGCCCAAAGTCTGTTCAGACAAATAGACATGAGCTCATGAGGACAGTGTGACAATTCCATCCATGAACATCAGACCGGCCTGGTCACATCCTCAGGCAGGAACAGAGCAGCCCCTGGTGGGAGTGGAGGATGCACGTTGCTCTAAGCCTTCCCCTTGAATTGTGGTCATAATCAAAGCAAGTAGCTGTTGCAAATACATTTCATTAACTTCTAAACCAGTGGTAAGGAATATATTAACATGCAGAACATAAAAAAATTATGAGTCTGGGTCTAGGCTATCTATTTAGAAAAGCCTAATGGAATCTGTGTGTCTACAGAGGTGGCCCATGATCAGCTTAATTAGATTAAAAGCCATTTTGTACTCTTTCTGATGACGTGAGTCAAGGGCTAGGAATGAATGTTAATAAAATGCTCCTGGCCACAGGTGCTCCATGTACATTACTCTGCAACATTGTCTCATGATGGCAACCTGTGTGTGTGTAGATCCAGGGCAGCTTCTGCTGGACTTCGTCAGCCGGCAGACTCCCAATGTCTGCATTTGTTTCTGGCTGTGCTTCTTATAGCTGAGGTTGTCTGCATCCTACCCATAGTCTCACCGCCTCCTTTGGAGGTCACTAGAGATTATCTAATCTTGAACGTACAGTTTCTTATCTCCATCTAACGAGGAGGGCAATGGTGGATAAATGAGCAGGTTGCTATATGGCTGCTGTGCACCAACATCCCTCAGAGGAGCTGGGCAGAATTGAGACCAAGGCCACCCCCGCCCTTTCCTTACCTGGTTTCTCTCCTGCTACCTAGAGCCATGTCCCAGCTCCGTGACTATGCCCAGATGCTTGTCTAGGGTCTGTTCTGGGTGACCCTGACTGGCGCGTCCAAGCACCTTGTCTCCTATGCTCTGAACCAAGATTATACCAAGCCCAAAGAACACAGAGCCAGTCCTTCCTGAAACACACAGATGCTGCTATCAGATAAGGAGACTCCAATACAGTAATTCTCTTCCACTCCCCTGAGGGTAAATGATAATTTTAGACCCAAATGTAGAAGGATGATTGCCTTCTACTAAGTGATGTGAAAAATAATCTTCATATGTTGTACAAAACAAAATTTTCTGTTTTGCTGTAAGTGCTAAAGAATCTGGGTGAATTTAGACTGAAATAAAGATCTTATTGGCTAACCAGAACTCAGGGATTCCCACTATCACTTGATTCTGGTAGCACCAGTGGGTGGGGGATGTGCAATACCTGCTGAGTGCTCACCCACGGGGCTGAGTTTTGGGGTGCAATCCTGCCCTCTTAGGGGTCACGGTGTTAGGCAATGTGATGAGCCTCAAATAAAAGCCTGAGCTCAAAAGGCGTGCATCAAGACACTTTCTTTTACATTTGTCTTTCTCCCCCTTTAAAATATTCTTATCTAAAAGAAAATTCATCATTTATCATGAAGCTTGATAAGTGATACATTTCATGATAAATTTCATGATAAATTTCAACTCAATTCAAAATCTAACAAGATTCATTTTAAAATTTTGCTAATGTAGCTATGTGCCCCGGCAACTTACCTGAAAGCAACAACACACAAACTTAAATGTTTAATACCCTGGGTCTAACTTAGCTATATTATATTGCCAAGTACACTGGACAAATTCCTTAATGATACTTTTAGAAAACCAAGTTGTCATTAAAATGATCAATGCATACCATTATTACTTTTTCTCTTGCTAGAAAAGCATGTGTAACTATGGAGAATTTGGCTAATTTTGGCATATTCAAAGATTATCTGACTAATAACTGAGCCTTGATTTCCATTTAACAGATCCCTTTATCAAACCTCCAATTATTATTCATAAGCAATAAAGTTTTTCCTAGAGCTTGTTCTTTTAAAATGTGCCTTATATAAGAGCTACAGAGTTAATTTAGCGGGTTTCAATATACTATTGATCAAAATTCAGGATACTGTGAGCTCTTAAGTGCTTCTAATATAATAAAGCAAAGCAGATATTATAACCATATTTTATTTTTCAGACAATTTAGGTTGATAGAAGAGTCCAATTTAAGCAAAGTAGATTTGTACATAAATATTGAGGTAAGAAATATAGTAAGGCATATTATACTCTGTCCTGTCAATAAACCATAATGTAAGAAATATTTAAAACTGCTTTAGTATTCAAAAGGGAGGATAACAATGAAACAGTCCCTTTATAATAATTTAAAATTTTTTCCCTTCAAAATTTTCATCTCTGTTTAATTTTTGGTTTTCAGTGTAATTTGATCACATTAGGATGCCAAGTCAGTATGATAAACAGCAAGGATGTTATAAATGTTCCTCTTCCCCAAAGAAAGCAGCTATTAGAGCAGAGAAACACCAGGTCCCTCGGCAGCCACCGGGTCACAACTGTGCATCCATCATCCACATACTGAAGAGACAGGTGGTGTCGCTTGATATTGTCCTGCAGTAACAAAAAGTTAGATGTCTGTTCAAAGGGAAAGGCTGGATCTTCTGGGACTTGAAGAGAATATATCGACCATCAGCACCTCCCCAGCTCCTACCAGTCACACTGTCTCTCAAAGCCACCTTCATGTCTGCAAGTGACAGAGAACAAGCGTCCTCCACCAGTGTCAGCCTCCATCACCAGGACATCTCAAGTTGTATTCTTGTAACTACTTCTCTGATGGTTGTTTACAACACTTAAAACAACATTTAGCTTGTTTGCCTTAGGTCCTTCTGAAAGATTTTTGCTTCATAGCAATCAGTTGAAATACTCATATTATTTAAAAGGTCTTGCTTCATCTTTCTTTGACTTTTACAAAACAAAAATGCTGACCAAGATATTTTCACGCGATGGAGAGTAGCAGCCCATTGGAGGTTCTGGCCCTTTCTCTTCTACAACCAAATCATGTTGGCTTTTGAGGCCCGTTGTCTAGATAATGTCCATTGGATGAGGTGAGCTGAAGACCATTATGTTCATGTAAGATTCCAGAACTTTTTGAAACCATGGGTGATCCTTTCTAAAATTTACCTCCCACTGTTTCAGAGACGACAACATCCTGATGTGTACGCCTAACTGGTAGCATCACACAGAGAGAAGAACCTGTTCTGCCAGTGGGATGCTGAAGTGTCCAGCTATTACAATGCTGCTTTCTATTATTCTGTTTAGATCAAATAGGATTTTCTTTATGAATGTTGAAGCAGCTGTGTTAGGTGCCTAGATATTTAGGATTCTTATTTTTTCTCGTTGAATTGTTCCCTTCACCATTATATAATGACCATCTCTATCTTTCTATACTTTTGTTGATTTGAAGTCGATGCCATCCGATATGATAATGGCTACACTGGCTTTCTTTTGGTTTCAATTTGCACAGCATATTGTTTTCCATCTGTTTACTTTGAGTCTTTGAGTCTAATGAGTCCTCGTGGATTAGATGTGTTTCCTGGGAGACAAGACATACATGCTTTGCATTTATTTTACCATTCAGCCAGCCTACACCTCTTCCGTGTGGAGTTCAAGCCATTCATACTTATTGAAAGAATAAGTAAGTGTCTATCCTGTTGTGTAGAATTTTATTGCTTTGCCTTACCTCTTGAGCCATTGTGGTGTCTGGGCTTTAGCATTTGGATGGTCTTTAGCATTTGGACAGTCTTACCCTGGTGGGTGTCTCTCATGCTGATCTCCGCATAATGGAGATCTGAGTATTTCCTGCAGGTCAGGTGTAGTTTTGACGAGGTTGCCACCATCACTACTTCTATTTAGCACAGTGCTAGAAGTCACATCCAGAGCAATTGAGCAAGAGAAGGAAATCAAGGGTATCCAAATGGGGGAAAGAAGAGGTCAACTCTTGTTCTTTGCTGATAATATGATCATTTATCTAGAAAACCAAAAAGATTCTGCCAAGGGACTCCTGGAATTGATCAATAAATTCAGCAAAGACTTGAGCTATAAAATCAATGTACACAAATCAGTAGCATTCCTGTATGCCAGCAATAGTCACTCTGAGAATCAGATCAAAGACTCACTGTCTTTCACAACACCAGCAAGTAAAATAAAATACTTAGGAATATATTTAACCAAGCAAGTGAAAGACTTATAGAGGTAGAACTACAAAACACTGAGGCAGGAAATCACAGAGGATATAAACAAATGGAAAAAACATGAAACTCATGGGTTAGCAGAGTCACCATTGTTAAAATGTCTACACTGATCAAAGTGATTTACAGATTCAATGCAACCCCATCAAAGTATCATTGTCATTTTTTGTAGATCTAGGAAGAATAATTCTATGCTTCTTATGGAACCAGAAAATACTCCATATAGTCAAAACAATCTTAAGCAAAAAGAACAAATGGGGAGGTATCCCTTTACCAGCTATGAGCTATACTACAAGGTGAGAGTAACCAAAATAGCATATTGCTGGGACTAGAGCACAGATATAGATCAATAGATCAGAACAGAGAACCTATACATAAAATCATCCTCATATTGCCATCTATCTTTGACAAAGCAGATAAAAACACGTACTGAGGAAAAAAAATCCCTATTCAGTAAACGGTGCTGGGAATACTGAACAGTCACATGTAGAAGACTGTAACAGCAGCCACATCTCTCCCCACTCACAAAAATAATTCATGATGAATAACAGATTTAAACCTAAGACACGACATTATAAGAATTCTAGAAGAAAGTGTTCAAAAAACTCTTATAAATATTAGCCTAGGCGAAGAATTTATAAAGATGCTTCCCAAAGCAATCATAGCAACAACAAAAATAAATAAATGGGACCTCATCAAATTAAAAAGCTTCTGCACATCCAAAGTAAGAATCAATAGAGTGAATAGACAATATCAGAATGGGATAAAATATTCACATGCTATACATCCAAAAAAAGGGCTGATGACAAGAATCTACAAAGAACTCAAGCAAATTAGCAAGGGAAAAACCAAACAACCCCATTAATACGTGGGAAAAGACATGAACAGAAACTGTTCAAAAGAAGGTGGGAAAAGACATGAACAGAAACTGTTCAAAAGAAGGTAGACTAATGGCTGACTAACCATGAAAACATGCTCAATATCTGTAATAATAAGATGCAAATAACAACCACAATGAGGTGTTACCCAACTCCAGTGTGAATGCTTCACATCAAAATGTTCCCAAACAACAAATGCTGGAGTGGATGCAGAGAAAGGAGCACTTGCACTGCTGGGGGACTGCAAACTAGCGCCACCTCTATGGAAAGTGGTATAGAGATAGCTCCAAGAACTAAAAGTGCACCTGTCATTTGATTCAGCCATCCCACTACCAGGTATTTACTCAAAGGAAGGAAGGCCATTTTATCATAAAGACACTCGCATTGGAATGTTTATCATAGTACAATTCACAGTTGGAAAGGTGCGGAAAAAACCCAAGTGCCCATTAATTCCCGAATGGATAAATAAAATGTGGACTGTTACTCAGCCACAAAAAGTGGTGAACTAATACCTCTTGTTTTTACCTGGATAAAACTGGAGACCATTTCTTCCACGTGAAGCGTCACAAGAAGGGAAACATAAACCCCACATGTACTGAGTATTACATAGGGGCTAATTAATCAACACTTACATGCACATACAGAAAGAACACTGGGAATCACGCAGGTAGGAGGTGATGGAGAGGAGACTAAACTAAACTCACACCTCACGGGTATAATGCACACTTACAACCTTGACTCAATTTCTACAAAAACTATTTATATAACCAAAACCTCTGTACCCTCATAATATTCTAAAATTAAAAAATGAACCTAAGTACTGGAATCCCCACACGGTGGCAACGATTGTAAGTCCAGAAGAATGTGGGAAAGGAGAGACCACCTGTGGTCCAGAGCACACAGAGGGGGGCTGAGACAGTGCTGGTTCTGGCAGAGTGACTTTGATGCCTAAGAGGAGGATGGAGAAGGTGCTGACTTTTCTGAGGTGTGACGCTTATGGCCAGCACTTCTGAACATGTGTGCCGAGGGGACAGCGGTGCGCTTATTTCACAGTCTGGAAAACTGGAAGACTGTGTGAAATTAAAATCAATAGGCCCTTTAGCAAATCATGGTTCCCTTTCACAAAACCGTAAGCCCTTTCATTGCATCAAATTTTGTTTTCTCATTTGACAAACGCTGGTCACATATAATTTCATTTAAATTTAAACATTTGCCCAATAAAAGGCAGATCAGATAAAGACATGGCTCAGAGGGAGTGAAGGGAGGTAGCTGTCCCCTGGAAAGTGTCAAGACTGGGCAAAACCTGTGCCTTCCAACTTCACGGCCACTGGCTGCTCCTTCTGCTCACTCAGATGTGTAAGGCTAAGGACAACCAGCCACACTTTCAGAGGGCACACTATTAAAAGAATCTGGAAGAAATGAAATTATCACTTGCATTCAATCACCCTCCAGTTAACAGAAGTTAGAGAAGAAAGTGCTAATCAAGTCAAATTATGAATTATGTCTGCAGTCACTGATGACAGTAAATTGGTATTTCTAAACTTGAACTGTTTACCATCAACTGTCAATTCAATTCTCTAAAATAGAGCCTCTAGGGAAACGGAAATCACTCAAAAGGTAGGAAATTACTCAGTACTTGGCGAGAGATGGCGGAGGCCCTCAGATAAGAGCCGCAGCTGTGCTCCCCAAAGCAGGCATCAGGGCACCCGGCTACACACCAGCGCTCAGGGCTGAAGGCAGCAGGGGTCCCAGGCTGGGCACCCACAAAGTCTGAGCACAACACAACCTAACACAGGGGTTGATAAATCGCCCAAAGAGCAATCTCATCATATAAACAAGAACTCTACACTCACACACCATTAAGTAAAAAAGTAAAATGCTCCAGAGGGACATCACCTCTGTTCTGGTGTCCCCCTCTGAGATCACACACCCCCAGGGGACACTGTCCACCTGCAGCAGGCGATGCTGCTTGAGGAGCACTGTGGGGAGAAGGTGTGGAGACCGACTGTGCTGGACGAGAGCCCCAAACCCCAAACACGAAGGTGACACCAGCCTTGGATTTCTGCTGAGAAGAAGAACAG
Source organism: Arctocebus calabarensis (assembly GCA_963573935.1). Taxonomy (NCBI): domain Eukaryota; kingdom Metazoa; phylum Chordata; class Mammalia; order Primates; family Lorisidae; genus Arctocebus; species Arctocebus calabarensis. The sequence goes on from CAUYON010141605.1 coordinate 10,999, forward strand.
CTGGAGACGCTAATAATGCCATTGACAGATGATAAGAAGGAATCAACAGGAGCAGCACACGGCGTCCGTGTGATGAGAAGTTCCAGGGAGCAAAGCTGAACACTGTGAACTTGAATGCAAGCCCTCAGGGCAACTCACTACAGGCTACAGGGCACAGATGTGCTCCAGCCCTGCACGCAGAGCACTTGCACGAGGCTGTGGTAGTGCTCGGTCCTGCGTGCCGACCCTTCCTCCCTCGTCCCACTGACCACAGATTTGGCTGTGTGACTTGTCCGACCCGTGAAATGTGAGCAGCAGCGATGTTGCTTTAGGCTTTCGGAGCCGTGCGGAGCTCGCCAGGCTTTTGTTTTCCTTCTCTTTGGAACCAATAGTGTGTCCATAATGATTCAGCAGGCCTGGGGCCTGCGCCTGGTGCAAGGGGGCAATCCACTCCCATGGAGCAAATGCAAGTGAGACCACCATTACTGCTGCCAGCCACTTTGATCTGGGGGCAATTCTCACTGAGCACACCCTAGCTACTGGGTGAAGAGAAGACTCTGCACAAGGATGTGCAAACCAAGCCACTTCCTCGGTCCTTGTGTGCACAGAATTTTCACAGCTGTTCTGATGTGGGGAGGTTGTGCTCACTTGCTCAGGCAGGGATCCTTTCCCCTGTCAGCTGTGCCTTCAACATAAAGCCCTGGAAAGGCCTTCTGTGAAGTACTGATTCTTCTACCTCCCTGAGGGCAGGAGAGGCTGAGACCTGGCAAGGCCACTTTGCATGGGCAAAGTGTACAGGGCAGGGTCCTCGTCCCCTTGAAGCCCACACTGGTCTACTTTGCAGTCCATGGAAGAAGAGATTGGGCTAAGGCACTGCAGTTGCTTTAAGAAGGTAGGAATTACATGGTGCAGGAATGATTGCACCAAGTATGGGAACATCCCTGCACTCACTCGCATTTCTTCTTCATCAATAAAAACCAGGATTACTTTTCGTTTTTTTAAATTTTAATTATTGTTTCAGGTTAATTTGAGGGAACAAATTAGGTTACAGGGTTTGCATTTGTTAGGTAGAGTCCCTCTTCTAATTGTGCCCCGTCCCCAAGAAGTGTGTCATACACCCTAATATTGTGCCCTCTGAGTGGGAGCACACCCACCCCCTCCCTCCTGCCTCATTCCCCCACCTCCCTTGAATTGATCTGAGTTTTTCTCTTCTATGGGCGGGCATTAGATCATCTACTGGCTTTATATTAGTATTGAGTACATTGGATTCTTGCTTCTCCATTCTTGTGATGCTTTACTAAGAAGAATGTGTTCCACCTCCCTCCAGGTTAATGCAAAAGATGTAAAGTCTCCATCTTCTATATGGCTGAATAGTATTCCATGGCATACATATACCACAGTTTGTTACATTTCTAAAAGATTTTCTCTAACTAAATGCTGAAGTCATGATAATTTATCCACTCTTCCCAGCAGCAGGTATCATCCTACATACTAATTATCTATATTCTCCCAAATTGCCTATACATGTATTCTCTAGCAAACTCGGACTTCCCATTGGATGCAAAAGTAGGGTATAGAATCAGCAAGCTGGTGTCCCCGTCTGCAAGAATGTTGGCGGCACAGTGTCACCATCCTAATCTCAGTGGGACTCCCATGAAAAACACAGGGAGAGCACTATGGTGTGCCCAGAGGAGTGTGGAGCCCAGCACCCTGCCTGGTGGTGGTGAGACCGGGGGGTTCCCCTAACCAGCACCCCGCCTGGTGGTGGTGAGACCGGTTGGCTTCTCTAACCAGCACCCCGCCTGGTGGTGGTGAGACTGGGCTGGTTTCGCCTAACCAGCACCCCACCTGGCGGTGGTGAGACTGGGCTGGCTTGCACTAACCAGCACCCCAGTTGATGGTGGTGAGATGGGGTTGGCGCTCCACTAACCAGCACCCTGCCTGGTGGTGGTGAGACCAGGCTGGTTTCCCCTAACCGTTGAGAGGCTCGGGGTTCTCATCTGCATGGGCTGCTCTGCCAAGCCTGGAAGCTCGACTTACAAATGATGTTGGGGTGTGAGACGCACAGAGGAGGGAGGGCAGGCCGTGAAGGAGGCGCAGGGCGCTGGGGTGGGAGGGGGGCAGTCAGGCCATTATGCGGGACTGCTCCAGGAATCTCTAAACACGCGTGGAGTCCAGGACTATTGAACAGACGCCCGCAGACCATCCTCACAGACGAATATGAGCCCCTTCCTATTGTTCTGCTGGACTTGGAGGCAGATGCTGTGCTTTTAATTCAAGATTCTTCCATTCAACAAACATTTACTGACTCCCCGCTCCACGTAGCAGTCCCAGGTCTACACAACTTACAAGTAGCATCTCACTCAATTCTGTCGACAACCCTGCACTGTATCTTCTTATTCCCCTCATTTCTATGAAGAAGGAAAGTGAAGACCGAGCAGGGTGCACGACAGGCTGAGGCGGTGGAGTCGGTTTGACCCCCGGGGCAGTTAGTGGTCAGCTGCTCTGTACAGTTTGCTAAGTGGCACCCAGGGCAGAGACAGTACGTAGTCATTGCCAGAATAAAGGAGAGGGTTTAAGCTAGTGATCGGAGCAGGGCTGTTCATACTGCAGTGTCTCGGGCATGATGGAAGCTCTCTCTCCCCTTCGGTAAGCAGAATGGCCCTTTCCTTTAACTGTGTTCAACCCAGAGATTTGAACCCCAAAATACAACTGCTCTTGGGGTGAGGACCACAAATCTCCCATGCTGCTGACAACCTCTCAGCCTCTTCCCACAAAGCCCAGCCAAACTAAAGTCAGGCTGGAAGCATGGCCTGGGCAAGAGTCAGTAACGGAGCGAATTGTGGCACCCCTCAGAAGGCTCTCTTTGAAAACACAGTGAACTGGGAAGGGCTCAGGCAGAAACTGCTTTGCATGTCTTTGGGGAAGACACAACAGCGTCCTGAATGGGCCTGTGCACTTTCTGCTGTGAATGCACAAGTGGGTGGCTGCGTATTTGTCCTGATAAACTAAAGATCCCATGGCAGCTTCTTGAGAAAAGGCTCCGAAGACTCAGCAGAGAACACCCTTTAAATATAATGCCTGCCCTCAAAAACATATTGTCCCCTCGAGACTGATGCAGTTGATACCAAGAGACGTACCCACTATTTCTGCATAACTAGATCTTCTCAAAGCAAGACTCTCAAATGAGCAAAGAGGCCGCAGAGCTGCGCTGATTCTCACTCTGCTAATCAAGCTTCCTCTGAAAACATTCAAGATGCAAGCAGAGAATCGCACAGCAGGTCCCCGCAGAGAAAACCTGATGGGCCATCACATTTCTGGAATTTTATTAAATGTAACTCATATGATGTGACCCTGGCTCAAGCTCAAAAATAAAGGTGTCCTTCTGTTACAGTTTTCTTGACTGTCAACTTTCCATATACCTGATGTATGCACTGACTGATATTGTAGGAACCCAACATTTTTTAAGCTTTATCCACACCTTTAGGAAACACATTCTTAATAATGAGAATGCAGATTTTCTTTCAGAGACTTGAACTTATAAGTTTCACTTACAGTTTTGTCTCCAGAGAAAAACTGCATCAAATAAAAACTACAAATGAGAATTCATTTGCCCCATGACCTGACAAAGTAAATCACGGCTGGGAGTTTATATGGTTTAAGAAATAAAACATCGTGTAACAGATTTTCCTGCAAGGTTCATGTGATGATAACTCACGTTTAGATCATACACTGTGATTGGGTGTGTTCCTTTATTCATTTATTTACTCCAAGATTATAAGTTCTTCAGACTTATCACAATTTTAAGTGCAAGACGCCTGTGTGCTGAGCCTGGCCAGGCAGACATTGCTCAGTGTACATGTGTTTAAAGAATGTGAACCCCTTCCGATCGGTCACATACTGTACAGCTTACCACGGTCCTTGCCAGTCCCTCACTCCTTGCAGCCTCACGGTACAGGGTCGGCACGTCTGCCTGTCTCTAAATCCTGGGTTCTCACCTTCAGACTGTTGGCATTTGGAGCCGCACAGTCCTTTGTTGAGGTGAGCTGAATATAAACTGCATCTGTCGGAAAGGCAGTGAAATCTCAGACTGCCAGCAAGCATCACCTGGTGCTCCCTGGGGGGGGGGTAAGATCGCCCTCTATCTGGGAATCATTAAGCATAAAACTCTTCTGTTGGACTTTTTGAAAAACCTGACTACTTTTGTCCTTCCCTCTCCTCTTCCCTTCCTTCTTCCCTTTCCACCCTGGACTCCATGGTCTGTCACTTCTATTATTTTCTTACCCCTATGATTCCAGAATAGAAGCACACACGTCTCCAGGGCACCTGTATGGGGCTCCCCGCACTGACGGTGTACTCACAAGTACTCAGCTGGCTGCACCCAGCTCTGCGGATGCTGCCACATGTCTCTATTCTGGGTGGGATGTGCCTGGCCACAGGGTCCTCTTCTAATAGGGGAGGAGAGGATGGGCTGGGAGACAGACCAGTGGTCTGTGACATCAGCAGAGAATTCAAACGGAAACCATCACCCCTCGCGAAGTTGTCCCTCACCTTGTGACCTTAGTTCTGTTAATAGCTGACCACCTGCCCAGCTGCTCAGGTAGAAACCTGGTGTCACCCTGGGCCACTCTTTCCATCCTGAGAGGCAGACTTCTGTCCTTTATACTCAGGAGCAGACCCTCCGTAACTGGCTGCGACTCCGCCGTTCTCACTCGCCCGCCCGAGGAGAGAACCGATTCCTTCCTGCCTTGGTTCCTCCTCCACCCTCCCCTCTCCTGCGCACAGTAGGAAGCAGCTCAGTCGGGTCGGCCCCAGCCGCCCAGCACAACGCCCAACGCTGCAACATGCTGCAGGGTCTGACGAATCCCGTGCATCCCACCGGCCCTCATTCTTCCTCCTCCTTCCTCTTACCCTGGGCCCATCTCTCCTGCACCACCTGCAGCAGCCCAGCACTGGGGAGCACGCTCCCCCTGGGACCCAGAGGGCTGATTCTGTCGCTTTGTTCACACCTAGGCCCACCTCCCTTGCTAAGTCATTCCCCCCAATTCTTCAGGCAAGTTCAACCACATTCCGCCTCCTCCTGGGAGTGCCTGTATACCCCTCGCCCCGACCCCCGTGGGTTAGGTGCTGTACGCTGCCTTAGCAGCACGCTTCTCCCTGGCGATGGTCTCTGAACTCCACCGACGTCACCTGCTTGCTCAGCGGCAGGTGTTGGTGTGGGCAGGCTGTGCCTTCTTTGCCTTCTTCAGTAGTATCTCTCCAGCACAGAGCACAGAGGCTGGCACAGACACAGGCAGACGCTCAAGACCGTCCCCGGGAGGATGTCGGAGCAAAGGCCGCAGCCTGTGACTAATGCCCGGCTGCGCCGCGAGTAAGGTTTCCTCTGAGAAGCTCTTAGGCAGTCTGAGGTTTCAATGACAGAAGTCAGGAGGACACTCCAGCCTGAGCTCTGTCGCTCATTAAGTGGACAGTGGGTAAGGGAAGCAGCCTCCTTGGCCTCAGTGTGTCCCTGTGGCCTGGGAAATGCTGACATTCCCCTCCGCTGTCTCTCTCGGTTCCGGCTCGCTTCCATTCTGTGTTAGGAGGAAACGGCAAGGCACCAGGGAGTGTGGCAGCAGAAGACGACACATTCTGAACTCTACTTTTGGTCATTGTCCAACACCTGTGATTTTTCTCCAGTAGAAGAAACGATGGGAGCCTGTGTATAATGAATACACACGTACGTGTGTGTGTACATCTCTTATTGCAATATGCTTTAACGGACACCAGAGCAGCTGCAGAGAAGAGTGTTTTAATTCTTCCATATGTTTCCCTTACAGGCTTCTCATATCTGATCTTTCAGAGCTGCTGGAGCAGGACTCCCCTTTCTGTTATTCTGCAGGAACAAGTCCGGGTGCTCATGTAAATTATGTTGGCAAAGCCCCCTCCCGTCGTGAACTCCAGTTCTGTGCCCCTGCAGAAGGCGCAGAGCCCAGAGTGCAGGGTGGAAGAGCCGAAAAGGGAATGAATAACTTATGAACTGTAGCCCTGCCAAGGGAAAAGAAGACAAGTTTCTCTGCCAGGAAACAGAAATCGAGATCAGCAAGCATGGGAATGAAAGTCATGACTAACGAGAAATGCTCTCGTGTGCTTAAAAAAAAATCCAATTATCGATTAATTGAATAACTACATTAGCATATGTAAACTTGGGAGTTCTCAACTTCATCATGCCAAGGAAAATATTTATCAAACAGTAAACAGATTTTTAAAAGTACTAAAATTGACATATGCAAGGCCGATGTATAAAATACTGAATCCTATGCCATGATTCTAAGGAAAATAATATGTCGTTCTCACCAGCCATGTTCTCACACTGGCAGGAGCCTAACCCTGGTTTGGTTCAGGAAGTATTTCAGTCACCTATTGCTGCAAAGCAAATCACCCCCAAACTAGCGGTTTGAACAGTGATGGATTCCCCGCTCCTCACTTCCCAGGATTCTGTGGATTGGGTGGGGCTGGATCGGCCCCTGGTTTTGCTGCAAGTCAGTTACACAAGTGTACTCAGCCCTGTAAGTTACACGTCTGCCTGACAGCTGATGCTGGTGCCGGTGGCTTTGTTTCTCCTCCATGTGGCCACTCATTCTCCACCAGGCTGGACTGGCCTCCGTAACGCTGGTCTCAGGGTAGTATCTGAGAACGTGAGATGGACGTTCAATGCTTCGTAGGGTCTGGACTCCTGAATTTGTCACTTCCCCATTTTCTTTCTTTTCCATTTTCTATTAGTCAATGCAAGTCTTCTTCAATTCCAGAGTTGGGAAACACTGGCCTTGTTTTCCATCTGACTCCACATTCATGCCTCCAAAGGCTTAAGTCATTTCTACAGTGAACCTGGGCCTCAGGGCCTCCCCGTGAGGGACCCCAGTGGCTGACCATCAGAAACCCCGAGTCCAAGTCCAGCTGACTGGATTTCAACTCGACTTTCAGGGAATTCACCTCGAGTCCAGTCTATATTCACCTTATCTCTCTTTTGCTCATTCAGTCCAGACACATGCCCCAGCTGGACATAAATGACCGGATAAGACACAGAAGGCCCAGTTCTCTGGGGAGGAAATGAGGTGACTGCTGCCTCATGCTTTGTCATTGCATTTGCATTTTGGCTTCTATCTCAAATTAACAGTTGGCAAATAATTCTTAGAAGTGCCTTAAAACAAATAAGACGGTGGAAATGAAGCAGCTGTCCATAAATGTAATGAGTCACTTTCAATTGGAGATATAAATCCACATGAATTACCTCAGAAGGTGTTTATTTAAAACCCATGTTGACATTTTGTCAAGAAAATAAAAGTAAACAAAAATCAGAAAGGATTCGGGAGATTTATTTTAATAAATAATTTTGTAAAAAGACAGGAAGAAACTAATGAAGTGGCATTTAGATATGTTTCATGATTCATTTTTAAGTGATCCATGGAAATGTCTGGGATTGTTCTGTTCTCTGTTCAGTGGTTTCACTGAAATACTTTTTTGGTAACTGATGAAAGCATATCCTACCACATCACCCATACCAAGATGTTCTTTGCATATGATAGATGCAATTACGACAGCGCAGGAGATCTGTAGAGGAAGTATTGAACTTCAATTCAATGGATGTATCTCCGGCTTCTTACGCAAACTAAATTCAAAACTGAAGCTCACATAAAATGTCTGATCTTGCTCAGCCTTACAAAGCTACAGAATAAAATATCATGTTTTAAAGTAATACACATTCAAAAAGTGAAATAGAAGTGCATGCTAGCTTTTAAAATAATTTCTCAAAAATCCTGATAAAAAAATACTTGAATTCACAAATGTCCCCCTGTTGCCAAATGCCTTTTATTAGTGAAACTGCACACTCTCGACACAACACCAATAATATTAACAATATCAATTACCTACTAAATGCACTGATGTCTTCTGTTGAAAAAACCGCACACCTAGACATTTCTCCAACATTCACAATCCAAACCAGCCCTACCTACGCCACTACCCACCACTTCCTTCACACTTCCCACCACTTCATTAACCCTGCAGAGAGCTGGGACTGCTAGCTTCTCCCCATGGTCTCCTGCTATACTATGTGGTTTGTTTTATTTTTTTTAAAAAAAATTCTGTGGCTCGGCGCCTGTGGCTAAGGCGCCAGCCACGTACACCTGAGCTGGCGGGTTCGAATCCAGCCCGGCCCGCCAAACAACAATGACAGCTGCAACCAAAAAAGGGTCGGGTGTTATGGCAGGCGCCTATAGTCCCAGCTACTTGGGAGGCAGAGGCAGGAGACTCGCTTGAGCCCAGGAATTGGAGGTTGCTGTGAGCTGTGATGCCATGGCACTCTCTCCAGGGTGACAGCTTGAGGCTCTGTCTCAAAAAAAAAAAAAAAAAATTCTGAATATCCTTTTTCAAATGGCTGGAATTGAATTTGCAGCGGTCACAGACCCTTTTGGTAAACAAATAGATGCTATGGACCTCAAATAGCTTTTATTTTGTTTGTTTGCTTTTTTGTTGTTGTTGTTCTTATTTTTTAAATATCTCCTTCTGCCCTTCATATTAAATGGAATGAAAGGATTCGCTCCTAAGGGGGTTGTTTTGGGGTGAAAGGAATTAATGTTGACAGTGGTCCTAGAATAGGAAACCTGCATACGTGAGCCTTCATGGGCACAAGGTTGCCTTTGGCACCACACTTCTGAGGTAGGATTGGTTCAAGGTCAGGGTGCCCTTTGCCATTTAATTGATGATCTCAGGTTGGCTCTTCCAGTTGGAAGGAATTGTAAGCAGGCAGAAATGACACATTTTATTTACATATTTTTGCAATTCTAGATGTTTGTTACATGTATTTAATGGTCAGCAAATATGGTTCCATTTGTTGACAATCATAAGGTATAAATAAAATAGTTGGCCAAGTTTAGGTGTCAAATTACAGCTACAGGGCAGAACAGGCTTCATGCAATAATAATAATAATAATAATAATTATCACACAAAATAGGTCAAATTCTTTCTTGCATTCATGAAAAGAAACAAAATTCACCAACTATAGCCACAATACTCAAAGGAGTATAGTCCAGTATTATAAACTCTAACCACTGATGATCAAAGAAAGAAAGAGCAGATTCCAGAGCTGAGTGCAAGATGGAGGTGTGCTTGGCTGTTAATTCTGCCCATGCCTCCCAGCGGCCAGCCGGCCATTGGAGCTGAAGGATTCTCACTGACCCCCAAGTCTGGAGTGAGACCGCCAAAAGGGCATTTTCCATTCCTGACTGGAGGATGATGAAAATTAGTGCATGGCAGGAAACAGAGAAAAAGAACAAGAAAAGAATACAGTGGAATTGTATGGATTAGAAACGAAGGCCTCAAGAACGAGGAATGGATGGGAACCACAAGTTTGTCCCCCATGGAAAGAGAAACTCCCCCCCAGGGGGAGTGAGCACATGGAAACTGGCCTGTGACTAAACTCGGGAAGGAAGGCAGCCCCTGGCCAGCATGAGCAGGCCCTGCTCCAGCCCTCCAACCCCAGTGAGCACTAACACCCCACCTGTGAAGTAAGCCTGACTCCCAAAGAGCAGGAGAAGAGGTGGGGTGCTGGCCACTCACCTTATAGGGGCTTCCACTCAATCCCAAACGAGGGGGGAGAGAACACCCCTATCCCGCCCCAGCTGACGTGGGGGGGCAGGAATGGGTGAGGGGAGAGCCCTGGAGAAGACACAACACCAAAGCCAAGGTCAGGTGGAGACAGGTGCTCGGGATGGGACACTACCCTTTGGGCCCCCAGCAGGAGGCGTCTGGACCAGGGACCAGCCCTTCCTCCTACCTCCTTTATCATTTTCTCCCATTGGACAGAGGAAGTATAGATGACTGATTTATTTAAAACTCATGTTGACATTTTGTCAAGAAAATAAAAGTATGGTGGGTGACCCTATGATGCAGGTGTATTGGTGCAGGAAACCTGGGCATGTCCCAGTGGCCTCACAGACAAGTCTCAGGGAACAATGGAAACATCTTCCCTGACTCCTCAGGGGCTCTGGACTCTGCCCTTTTGAACCTCCTGCGAGTCCCCTCTCCCCCACCCTCTACCCAGTCCTGATCATGGCTGCCTCGCCCCCTCCCTCCCCACTCCCCTCTTAGGGACTTTCCTGCGAGGCCTCATTCTAAACCAGCAGGTATGAGCAGGGACATGTCTGTCCCCTATCTGGCAGGCTGGAGAAACAGAACTCACATCTGGGGTAGAGGGCAAGGATGCTGCGGAGCACACTACAGAGCACCGGCAGCCTCACCACGTGAGCACGTGGAGCGTGGCCACCTGCGCTGCAGACATGTGGGAGGCCGCCACACATGCGCGACTGTGTGGCCGCTCCCATATGTGGCAGGATTTTAAAGTTCAGTTTGGTTTAAACATGTGTTGGGATAATTTGGTTAATATAATTGTTCCTACTGTGATCATCACATCGCACCCTACGGTGAGGGGCACTCACCAGCGTGTCCAGCCTCACAGTAAAGCGATGGTCGCCTAACAGCAGGATAGGTGTTTCAGCACGAGGCGCACCAGTCATGTGGTGCAGAGCAGGGCTGGCTCTGTCCCGACCAGCGGGCAAAAAGCACAGGCTTTAAGCTGTGCCTCCTTTGCCACGCCCACCTAATGTGCCCTGTAGTGCATAAGGGCCAGAGCCAGTGTGCAATTGGATGTGTCTGGCTGTATGTGTTCCAATAAAACTTTATTTGCAGAAACTGAAAAATCAATTTCCCATAATTTTCATGTGTCATAAAATACCATTTTCCTTTTGATTAATAAAAGTCCTCTAACAATGTAAGAAACCTTAATACTTGCACCACCCGAAAAGACTTGGCAGGCTGGATTTGGCCCACTGGGCTGGGGTTTGATAACTCTTGGTATAGAGATAGTCAAAAATCATAGTGAAATATTAAGTGTGTCCGTGAAAGTTGAATTAAGCACAGGAAAGGGCGTACAAAGGGCTTTTTTTCCTTATTCTTTTTCATAATTTGACTCTAGTATGTTACTCAACAGGTTGTACTTTATAATAAAAGCTGCAAATTATATTTTTTGGGGGGGAATAATAATGTCCACATTTTTATTGAAGTCCAGGGAGAAGCAAAGTGCAGTAGCTCAGAGCACCATGGTCTGGACGTGAATCCCACCTCTGCCTCCGCCTTGTGTCTTACATGTGTGGACCTATGTAGGGATCTGGCCACATCAGATGCAGGTGGCTGGCCATCACTGAGACAGGCACCTAATGGCACGATTCTGGGCGTGTGTGGTTGCAAAAATCACCACACCGAAACCAGAAAATCTAACCTCAGGTTTGAGCTCAGCCACTTGTTCAAAGGAAACTTCAGGTCCCTTCCTAACCTTCCTTGGCTTCATTTTCTTCCCGTTAAAATGAAGGTGCCAAACTAGACAATCTGAGAGTCCTTCTTGCTATAGAAGCTGGTAAATCAATACTTTTTTAACACTTATTTTTAGATAAAGCAAAGAAAAAAAAAGAACCCTCAAGTGTAGCAGCAAAAAAAGTATCTCATTTCCCCTCTCAATAGCTAATTCTCTAGCAGTCAGAATTCAGAACACATGTTGCTTGATTTACGGTGGCAACCAGTAATTTATGTGAGAAAGACTTAATTTAGAAGAACACACATGTCATTTTTTTCATAATCAAGTAAGACTTACAATTAGTTTGATTCATATGCTGTCACTGATGTCTCCAGCACACACGCAGTGAACAATACAAGTTTTCAAGGCAGCACCTTGGTACAGAGAACTACTTCTCAGCATGTAATTAATACTAAACATAAACCCTCCTCCGTTAGTCGACTCGCCCAAGCTCGCACCAGCATCATCTTCTAGGAGTGGATCATTAAGAAGGAAAACCACTGAATAGATCCACTTTTTTACTGAATTTTGCTCTGCAGCATTCTACCTTGGGGGAATTACCAAAAATACGCAGTAGTGAAATGCCCCAAACAAGTGACAAAACAAGAAGTATTTCAATTTTTCCCCATTAAAGCCAAATTTTTAATGACATTATTCTATCAAAAGTGAGATGTTTTGAATGTTTGTTGTACCAATCAAAGAGATGAAAGACTGGTTTAAAATCAGAAGAGGTCTGATGACCACGCGGGAAGAATCACAGCATTTACGGGCACCTCATTTCAGGCTACGAAATTCCTCCTTTGCTAACATCTATCTGTACTATGTAAAATAAAGACACACGAAGGATTGGTCATCAAGAAGGTATAAAGCACTGTGTGCACAGATCAAATCTTAGAGAAGTTGTCCTATGGGGTAAGGAAGACTAGACATGGTACAGGTGGAATTCACTCTAGAATACACACGTGAGGTCACGCGTTTTATCTTACACTGAGCAATCAACTCCTAGTACATAAAGCACATTACTATTTTCTATCAGAAAGTCAAATAATACTGCGATAGCACAGGTCTTCAAAACACTATTCGGTCCGTGCATATTTTGTCAAAATGATCAAATCCCTTACACGTAACATGTACTCAATAAATGTTGAGAAAATCAATGTTACTTTAAGACATCAGCTCAGTCTCATCTGCTAGGGTTATGGCAGCCTTTTAAACTGGAGAAATGTGAAACGGATGAGTGAGAAAGAAGTAAGAAAGGTGGGATGGCACGGCGGCTGTCAGCACCTACAGGCCCGCACCCCGGGGGCTGCACTCACAGGGTGGAGGCCAGCAGCTTCCCAGGCTGTGTCTCCCGCCCACCTCAGGTCTCCTAGTCTCGATGGTCCGCTCCAGGGTGGCTGTGAGATGTTTCTCATTTCCCAGGCATTGAATGAAAACAAACATATTGAAACGTGGAACATTAGTGCACGAAAAGGCAAGGTGAGGGCCACTCAGGCAACTCACGCTCGCTGAACAGTCACCACGCGCTTCCTATTTCCTTACCAGAGAACCCTTGTGCTGGGAATGGTTACTATGCCCATAGGCAGTGGAGGAAAATGACCCAAGCTCACATCACCAGCGGGTGGCAAAGTTTCAGGATCCTAAAGCCGCCCCCTAAAAAGCCTTGCCTCTCTCATCTTCCCCTCTCCCTGAAGCCACAGAATCCTTCCAAATGCACAAGCTGATCTTGCTGCTCCCAACTTGAAACTTTAGTGGTTTTGCATCACTGGCCACAGCCGCTTCCAAACCTGTGCGGTCAGGACTGCCGAACTGGAAGAAAGCCCCGTGCAGCTACTCCATGAGTAACAAGTAGGGAGACAGAATGGCACAGCTGGCTTCTCCACCAAACTTACCCTTTTACACGCAGCACACCGACATTGTCACTTCCAGTCTATTCCTTTAAAATGCTGATTGCAGCCCACTGAATTTATTTCATGCTAACCACTAACCACTAACCACTGCCACACAAATTGAAAAATGCTCATCTAAATGGTAAAATCTCAATTCCTTGGCTAGGGATACCAGATCCCGTAGGGTCTGGATTCTCTTCCTCGTGACTGCAGTGTACTCAGACCACCTGCCGTTATCATTTGGTCTGCAGTTCCTCTTCAAAAATGGGCTCCCAATCTCTGTGTACAAACCCTTCCCCACTGTGCCCACCTGGGACCCGCCTCAGAGTCACACCCTTGGGAGGATCTTTCCCTGTCTGGCTTCTCACCACCCCTTGACCGATCTGGGTATTTGTTTAAAAGGGAACATTCACTCTGCTTTACTTAATGTATTTTCTCTATTAGAATTTGGGCTGGACTAAACTACACCATTTATTCCTTTGGCATTTCTCATGTTTATTCCCTCTAACTCTTTTTTATTGCCTCCTCTTAAAAAGGATGAATAGTTAGTTCATGCAATTTCTAAAAATTCATGGGATGCGCTGTATCCTACCACCTGGCCAGTGATGTCCACTCCCTCTGCCCCCAATACTGGATGGAGTTAGAGTCAGGAATATTTCAACACCTAATTATGTTTCAGAAAAATAGTGGAGGAGGAGATGAGGCTGTTTTCTCCAGCACTGAGGAAGAGGTTGGGCCAGTTGGGGCTGCTGGTGCCCAGTGGTGGCCTTGTCATAACAACAGGCTCCACAGCCCCGCTTGCTCTGATTCTGTCTGAGTATAACTGTGAATATCACTGATCTGTGAATGCAAGCGTCCTGTCTGGGTGACAGTGGGGTTCCTTGGTGTGAATTCACGGACAAGATGCTTCCTGCTACTGATGCATCAGTCTCCATGGGTCAGGTGCATGTGAACCTTCTCCAAGGGAAGGGTGCTTGCTTGGGGTGCCGACGTCGGCTGCTGAGCACTCAATGTGAAAGGCCAACCTTGGCTGGATGGAAAGGTTTGGCTTCCATTGGGGAAGCTGTCTTGGAGGACATCAGCTGGGCAACCAGAACTTCCAGGGACCTCTGTGAGCACCAGTGCCCTTCCACGCAGCTGAAGAAGGGCACGGAAGAGCCAGTGCCCCTACCACGGGGGTCTCACATCAATTCTGACAAAGAAAGTCTTTTCTCACAACCTCTCTTTTAAAATCAAAGTCTGACTGGAGAACAGAAATGGTTCTTTACAATTGAAGTAAAATTATAAAAATGAGTTTCCAATTCAGCACTGAGAGGAAAAAAAAGCAATTCACATGTTTTTAGATTGGGCAATTTGTAGCTATGTCCCTCAGCCTATTTTGTCCCATCTTTCGGCATTAAATGTTCTTATTACAAAGCTTTATGAAGAGATTCTTTTGAAATATCCATAGGACCTCCATTTCGATGATTTTCCTAAACAGAAACTGCTGTTGTTAACCTCCCAAAATCATTTCCAACTTACAAGGATTTGGCAGGCTAAACCTGGAAGCTTCCAGGCTGAGCACACAAAAGAGGACAGGCCACAGGGGCACCAGACATCCACGCAGAGGCCACCCCGGGAAACCATCTTCCCGCCCAGCTTCTTCAGATGCCTCCCTTCCCTGCAATTCCCAGTTAGAGTAACAAATTCCCCAATTCCTTCTGCAAGAGAGTTCTAGGACATGCGAAAGTCCACATACGGGGTGCTGACCTCAGCCATTCATCTTTGATCTCAGGGTCCCTCTTGCCAGAATCCTGACCACAAGCACATGGGCCTGACCATATGTGTTCCCCATCCAGCCTTGTGCTGGGCTCCAGCTGTGGAGGGCTCTGGCTGGCCTTCCAGAAGAACCCGCGTCCAATGATCAGGATCAAGGAAAACGGCCTCATTCTAGGCCCTTTCTAAGGACCCAGAGGAGATAGCCTTCCTTTGTTCCCCCATCAGCCCTTCAAGGCAGAAGCTGTGGATGGCTTCAAAATCTCTCAGCTGAAATCCATAGTTCTGTTCTTGGTGGATGCTGGGGCTTCAGGGTCCACAGAGGGAGGCACCGCTAGGGGCAGGATGCCCCATGCAGGCAGAACACCCAGAGGATCATCCAGGCAGGGAGTGAATGGGGACGAGGCCTGGGCTGTGGGAGAAAGCGTCCCCTTGGCCATTCACACTAGTGCGCACTGCCTGGGAAATGGTGCACGTGGCTGCTGCTGTTTCTGCTTCTTTATTTTTTGGTGGCTAAGTCTTTATTGATCTTGAAGGTGTGTACAACTGTAGTCATTTAATAGATTCTTCATCTTAGTAGCATTAAGAATTCTGCTAGTTCTATAGAAACCAAGAGATAAAGAAATTGACACATTCACTGATTCTGGATTACCGGATTTCTCAGTAGGCCTCTAATATCGACTCAATCCCATTTAAGATGTATTAAAACAGTAAAGAACATTTGGCGATCAATAGCTAATTCAAACTGAGTATGTGCATGAGCTGAATTGCTATGGCAGGTGTAGCGGTGAAGACCTCACACCACTGTTCAGACAGGGGGGGTTGGGGCAAGTTGGCCTGGCTCTACTGATGTCCTTTGTCCACTAAGACTGACCCTATTTCAGAGTGTGGTAAGGGAAGATTTTTCTTGCCTTCTGCAAAGACCTTGCATCAAATCTTCTCTCCCAGGAGATGCTTCACTCAAGTTCACGACTGGAAAACGTGGGGTGATCAGTGGCAATGGCACCCAGGTAACTGAGGACTGGGGAGGACACTTCCAAACATGGTAGCTGGATAAAAGAATAGCATTCTTGGCAAAGTTGTTCTAGAACTGACAAAAATGTATCCGAAGCCCTGTGAAATGCTAGTAAAGCATCCATGGTCCTAGAACTATAAATTAAAACCAGAACAGAAGGCATTACATCATCAGTGCAGGGCTGGCAGAAGGCCAGCTGGGCAGCGGGGGGCTTGGGGACATTTGTCTGCAGGGAGGGCTGGCAACAGCTATGCCGAGGAGACCAGCAGCAGCTGTTATGGGCACTAGCAACAGCTGGATGGAGAAGTCTCAGCTGCATTTCTGCTGTGACCTTGCAAGGAGGAGACATATCATTTATCAAAGGTCTTTTGCTTCAAGAACACTGAATATTTTCTTCACTGAGAAATGATGATACCCTAGTCTAGGACTTCTAATATCCTCTAGCCCCCATTACTATCTCTCAAGCCTGCAGGGTTTTCCTATTTGTTCTTGTATTACTGCTGAATGGATGGCTGTGCACAAAAGTGACCAGGCTATGTGTGGTGTACAGAATGATATCCTCCTAAATACCACTTGATCCCAGAACCCGAGTATATGTTACCTTATACAGCAACAGGGACTTTGCAGACGTGATTAAGATAAGGATCTCGGGATGGGCAGATTCTCCTGGATTATTCCACTGGGGCCCAAGATCAACAGAGTATCAGAGGGAGACAAGATGGTCAAACAGAAAAGTGGATGTGATGAGGGGAGAGAGAGGCAGGAAGATGCTACTGTCCTGGCTTTGGAGGAGGTGCCTGGGCCAAGGAAATAAAGAGGCCTCCAGAGGCTGGGAAAGGCAGGGACCAGGTCGTCTCTCAGCTCCTGAAGGAGGAAGCAACCCTGCTGTCTCAGACTTTGGACCCTCAGAACTGTGAGAGGTGGCATTCGTGTTCTCTTGAGCCACCCAGTCCACGGTGATTTATTTCAGCAGTTACAGGAAGCCCACATTCTGCTGGGAAGCACCTGCAGTGCCAGTGGCCCCAGAATTTTTTAAAAGGAAAACCAAGAGGGGCAATTATGAACTTAGCAGGGTAGGGGCTTTGAGCTGTGGCAGGGCCGGCGGGTACGCGTGGGATGTGGCTTACTGTACCTCAGCGGGAAGCATTTCAGCCCTTGTCCCAGCCACCTCATGGCACACTGGCCTGGCGTTCCCTTGGCAGGAAAGTGGCCACTCCACCCTCACTTCTCTCAAGGATCTTTTCCACCTTCAGACTCGTAACAAGTTTCCTTGGGATATTCTTAGCTTGAAATCTAGTCATGTTGCCTCCAGTAACCCTTACCTGATATGATTAATAAATACATGTCAAGTTCACCAATTAGTGACAGATAAAAAGGGACATGCTGTGTGCCCCCTTTTATGAACTCTCGTGTTTCTGGATGAGGTCAGGGACAAGGCCTTCTCTAGAACAGGGGCTCATGGGGTGTGGGAAGAAAATATCAAAACTTCTATTTATGTTTATCTTTCAAAATTAGCAGAAAGACATTTGTCTATTTAATGTGTTGACGAACAGTGGCACCCTTAATAGGTGACTGCCAGACAGGAGATGATCATATATGATAGAGGACAGACCAGTGGGCAGAGAGGGCTGGACTCGGTGCCTTGTGGGGTGTGCCAGCTTGCAGCACATGGGGACTCGAGGGGAGGTGCCCACTGCCTTAGGTGCTCTCGGGGTGGCTAGTTCTATGAGCTAAACTACTTAGAAATATTCATAAAATGATGAGCTTCTACACTATCCTGTAACTTTTCTTAGTTATCGTGAGCATAGTATTAAAACAGTCATCAAAAATAAAGAGGAGAGAATTTGTTGTTGTCATTGTTGTTGTTTTTTGCTCTAATTGAAAGAATCCAAATTTGTTGATCTTTTCCATCATGACTAAGAACTCCTCATGTTATATTAGTTAGAGGTATTATTGAACACACACACACACACCACACACACAATCTCTTCTTTCAAAATAAGACTGTCACTTTAACAATGAGGTGAGACATGCTCTTTTATGAAAGAACACACGCTATGGAGAAATCATTTGAAAGGCAGGTACTTAGAAATGTCTTTTTGTAAGATATTCTTGTTAAACCCAATACAACTCTCCTATTTGTACTGTGGAAGTATCTTTCTACATGTGATTCACACTTAAAATCAATTGATTTTAACTGAAGCAGATTTCCCTCCATGCATCCTTTATTGGATTGGAACCTCGTCCAATCTGCTAAAGAGATGAAGAGCAAAGACTTTAAGGCACTGGTTCTCAACCTTCCTAATGGTGCGAACCTTTCGTAGTTAAGAGGGTTGCAACCCACAGGTTGAGAACCCCTGCCTGAAGATCTCCTGACAAAAGAGGAATTCGGCCTCCAAACTGCAGCCCACAAACGCTGCTGGGGTCTCCAGCCTCCAACTGTCTAGACTGCAGCCCCAACCCGAACCCCCAGCCTGTGGCCTCCCCTACAGATCCCCTCGGCTGCTCTCAGGAGGTCTGCACCGATTCCTTGAGGTGAATTTCCCTTTCTCTTCACGTACACATGCCTGGTGGTGCTGTGTCTCAGGGGAGCCCTGGCCGCATGGCCAATCTGCTCGTGAAAGGCACAGAGCTGGTCAGCACTGACCCCAGGGACACCCTGTCGTGCTACTCTTCACTTTCCCGGCGTCCTGATGCCCCTCACTGCTCCTTGGGGAGGGATCTGACATGGCCAGGGCAGCCGCTCCGTCCCCTTTCCTTTCTGCTCCTCCTCGCCTTACATTTTCCAGGGGAAAGTCTGCGGAGTGCGGGGGGGTGTGGGGCTGCCTGGCTAACTGACCACCCACTTGGGGCCAAATCCCAGCCAAGCTTTCCAAGGGGGCATCAGCCATAACAGAGGTGGAATCCTGGTCTCCATTTATCTTACTCCTGTTTAAAGGTGTTTGTTTGGGGCTCGGGAAGAGGTGAGAGGCAATTGAGGGGGCCCCTCGCCTCCCCCAGGGCACAGAGGCCACCGAGCCCCCACCGAGGGGGTGCAGGTAGTTGATGCACCGTCAGAGCTCACAGGTGACCGGGAGTGCGCAGTACGGGCCCAGCTCTGCAGTGCTCTGGCAGCCACTGCTCCCACGTGGAGTCCCTGGGGTGACACCCCACTGGAGGGTAACAGTGTCGGCCAAGATGGCGACACACTAAGGAGGTGTATTAGAGGGAAAGAGAAGTGATGACAGGGGCCAGAGAGGGTCGGGGGTAGGGGAGCAGGTAGGTGGCTCGGCAGGAAGCATTGGGGGCTTAATGGCTGGGGCTCCCCTACTGAGGGGGGCTTAGCCTCCCTTCCTCCCCATGACCCAGGGCTGCATTCCCTTGGCTCCCTTGGCCCCGATTTGGGAGCACAGAAACGAAACATGGAAGTTGTGTGCACGCTCACATAGGCAGTTCCATTTTTGATCACTGAGGTCACAGTTTTCGCCGA
This sequence comes from Arctocebus calabarensis, assembly GCA_963573935.1. Taxonomy (NCBI): domain Eukaryota; kingdom Metazoa; phylum Chordata; class Mammalia; order Primates; family Lorisidae; genus Arctocebus; species Arctocebus calabarensis. Next base: position 30,493 of record CAUYON010141605.1, read on the forward strand.
GCAGGTCAGACTCCGGTGATGGCACACCAGTTCAAAAAGTGGGAAGTGTGCAGGGAAGGCCGTTGTGAGCCCCTGAACAGTCGCATGTAGCTGGGCCACAGGTCTGAACACAGCAGCAGTCCCCAGCTCCTCCCAGGAGGTCACAATCCCACGTGATTGCACGAGCGTGATGCAACTTTCCCACAAATCAGTGACTCTGGTAACGTTGACTCACAGCAGAGGCATTATTTATCTTCAGCAACTCAATTTCTTGGTCCCACAAGTGTCCCGTTACAAGCCACGGACATTTGAAGACTAATTGGCAAGTCCAGCTCTTAGAAACCACAGAGCTGTGCGTTTCAGCACAAGCACTAGATGTTTACACATGTCCACAGAGAAACAGACAATGACTTGGCATCATTTTTACCAGGCCGCTTTTACTTCCATTCCAAAGCTGGTGAAAAGTGGCAAAATAACTGATGCAGTCCAGAGATGGGGGGATGATAAAGTTCTTGACTAGAACCCAGGCACTCACACACGTGCGCTCACACACATGCACTCACATATGTGTGCTCACATACAGGCACTCACATACGTGCGCTCACACACGCGCTCACATACGTGTGCTCACACACATGTGCTCACACTAAGGCACTCACACACATGTGCTCACATACAGGCACTCACATACGTGCGCTCACAAATAGGCACTCACACACGTGCGCTCACACACATGTGCTCACATATAGGCACTCACACACACACTTACATGTGCTCACACACGGGCACTCACATGTGCTCACAAACAGGCACACACGTGCGCTCACATACGTGTGCTCACACACAGGCACTCACATACGTGCACTCACACACACGTGCTCACATACGCATTCACACACAGGCACTTACACACGCACTCACACACAGGCACTCACACGTGCACTCATACACAGGCACTCACACACAGGTGCTCACACACATGCTCTCACACACGTGCGCTCACACAGACACACCCACACACATGCACTCACACACAGGTGCTCACACACTCACTACAGGCTCTCACACACGCATGCTCACACACACGGACTCACACACATGCACACACACTCACATGCGCTCACAGGCACTCACACATGTGTGCTCACACAGTGCACACACGCACTCACACACAGGTGCTCACACACATGCGCTGACACAGGCACTCACACACGTGTGCTCACACACACACACATAGGAGAAATGGGTCTGTGTCAAATCTCATCTTAAATTACACTGCATTGGCGAGATCTGTGCAATTATTTAAATTGTACGTTATTTCACTGGAACTGGAGCGAACAGAGCGAGCCGCTGCAAGGTGGGAGTGGCATCTCTGCCGACAGGAGACCCTCTGGCAAGTTTTAGCTGGCAGTATTTCTTGTTTGTTTGCTTTTTTACTCTCAGAATCTCAGTATTAGCACGTTGAAAGAATCTGGTTTTCAAAAGTCTAGTTATAAAACAACATCTTGGTGCTTTAAAGCAAATCACTAAGAATACTCGGTAAGGCAGTTAATGATGCCTTAGGCATCATTGATGTGTTAGGCTACCTCGGCCACGGTGCCCAAATACTGTCAAACATTTTTCTGGATGTTTCCATAATGGTTGGTTTTGGGTGAGATAACTTTTCAAAATAGTGAACTTTGAGTACTACAAATTGCTCTTTCTATCATGTTGAGGGCCAGAACAGAAAAGGCCTGACCTCCCCGTAAGCAAGACGTGGTAGCAGTTTTTGAACAGCTTCTGTAACTGTGAATCAATGCCTGAAAATAATTTGTTTTCTATACACACACAGACACATACACACATTTTATTGGTTCTGTCTGTCTAAAGAGCCCTGACTAATATGACTCCTCTTGAGATTAACAAAAGCTAATGGTTGTTTCCTTCAATTTGTTTTTCTACAGAAGTGACACAATATAAATACAACTCTCTTCACTGGTGAAAAGGGAAAATAAGTGTGGGGGGAAGAAAAGACTGCGTGATCAGAGCAAAGAACAGCGCCACCCAGCGTGGGCAAATCTCACCAAGATACAGGAGTCCGTGTGATATCTGGACACACAGAGAGAAAGACCCAATATGTACAGAGACTCTGTATTGGGAAGGTAGTGACACCCCTTCCAGCTCCAGGGGGGGACAAACAGACTGAACATCACCGTGGAGCACAGGTCCCCGGTTGACTGGCTTTGAAACCTGCCGCTTTGGACCTGGAAGGGAGTTTGTGTCGGAGTGTGACAGAGCCCTGCACTCACACACACCTGAGGAGGGCAGGGATGTCACTGCACCTGCAGGTCCAGGGCCTCATGCACCACGGACTCCCATTTCCTCGTACAGCTTACGGCTCTTGCCGTCAGTCAGCCTTGGTGGGTGTTGGGTGGCTGGGCTCTGCAGCAGGGGCTGCCTCCTTTGCCCGGGGCTTCTGACTCTGCAGGAAAATGAATGTCTGGGGACTTGAGCATCTATAGATTTCAGCTGAGAGAGCAAAGCAAAGGTCTGCACGTGCATATTCCAATAGCTTGTGACCCCATGAGTTGTTTGGGAGGCATGAGGTGGGGGGGCATTTTCATTTCATATTTTTTTTATTTTTTTGTTAGTTTTTGATTCAAGAAATCTGGTGATTAACTCTCACAACAAATTAAATTCTTTCAGCAAGAAGAATTAAACAGGACACCCCAATTCCTCAATTAAGTGCTTTGCTTATGGGTCAGAAGAGAAAAGGGTCCCCTGCCTGTGTACACGTGTGTGCACAGTGAGACGGTGGGGCAGAGCCCATGCAGGGGTGGAAGGTGCAGGAGGCGGGGACAGCCCTGGCGTGGGGGTGGAGAGGCGCCACAAGAACCCTGTGCCATCCTTAACCCCCTCATTCCTTTGCACTATTTGGTGCTCCTGGGAAGACTGTATCACAGCACGTGGTCCTCCTGTTTCTACAGAAGACACCAAACTATTCTGCCCATCTCTAGGCAAAGGTCCGCGATGTGGGAGCAGAAATTCAATCCATCTCAGTGATTCTCAACTATCCACCCCCATCCTCATTCAGTCCTACTAAGGACTAGCACTTCTCCAGCTTTTTCATTGAGTGAAATACGTTACTACAGGTTGAGTTTTCCTTATCCCGAAGGCTTGGGGCCAGAAGTATTTTGGATTTCAGATTTTTTTTCAGAATTTGGAAAATTTGCATATGCATAAGATATTTTGGGGGATGTGACTGAATCTTAAAATTCATCTTTGTTTAATATACACTTTATACACATACCCTGAAGGTATTTTGTTTACAGTATTTACAATAATTTTGTGCTCAAGACAAATTTTGTGTTAAGTATGCCTGAGATTTCCCACTTGCAGAAAATGCTCAGAAAGTTCTGAATTTTGAAGCATTTCAGAGTATGGATTTTCAGATTAGGGGTGCTCAACCTGTACTCTATGTGTGGATGTGACAGCTCGAACACAGAAGACTGCAGACAGCAATGTCCGGGGTTTTCCCTCGCAGTTGAAGCCAGTGAGCCATTGTTTCTCCTGGTGGACGGCTGCGTACACCCCAGGGAAGTCCCTTGCTCCCCTCACCACCGTGCTGGTGTCGTGAAGTGACAAAATGCTGCCGCCTAGAAGTCTACATTCTGGTCATGCAGATGCTGGGAGGTGGGACAGGACGAGTGACTGTTTCTCTCCCTGCAATGAGGACCCAGGCTCTCCTTAATGAGACACCAAAAAATATGGCCACAAATAGACCTTCTGTTCAACATCATCATTTGGTGAATCAAGCGATGTTTCCCAATTAATTTACCCAGTGTGTGTATCATTGGGAATCAATGCCAGCCATGCCCACAATTTGTAGCCCTCTGTGTCGGTGTGGGTGTGAGTAAGGAAGGTGGGGTATACAGAGTCAAAAAAGATGAGTACAGAATGAGAAGGGCCTCCACCTCCCAGCACCTCCGGCCTCGTGGTCGGGTGGGCGGACGCTGTCTACCCTCCCTTTGTTCAGCAGAATGGATGACTCCCTTCTCACTGAAAGACATGAGTCCAGCATCTGTCTGCCTCTTAAAACACTTGTTTTTCTTCCCTGCTGGATCATTCTACAGTGTGCACACACGTGCTCTTCTTCCCGTATTTAACGCAGCCTTCTCGGGGTCCCGTTTCCCTATGTGGCTGCCCTATGCTGTGATGAGACTTCTTCCCACCCCCCACCCCACCAGAACCACTCTAGTTAAGGACAACATTGCTTTCTTCCTTCCTTAAACAAAAATTCTACAAAATATTTATAATGTGTACTCTATGCATTGGCCACCTCTTTGTAAAATTGTTTAATAAATAATTTATAAATAAAAGTACATTTAGCTACAATTTCCCATTTTCCCTATCTATGGGTGACTTTTGGGACACCCTGTACTTACTGGGCTGCCTGGACACCACTTCACCTGTCTTCCCTCTTGTAATACGAGACTTCTCTTCCCAGGGCCCTTTGCTGACTTCTCCTTTCTCCTGAGTCTCTGAGTGTTGAAGGCCCCGTGGTGGCTGTGTCCAGCCTCGGAGCCCTGACTACTCCTAATCTACCATCCTTTTAGACGGTGATCACCAGCCCAGCCCATGGCCATGAACTCCAGACCTGCAGCTCCAATTGTCTCCTCAATACTCGTAGTTTTTTTCTTTTTCATTTCAGATGAATATGAGGGTACAATATGTGGCACACATCCTGGGTGAATGGCACAACTACCACAGGAGCCTTACTGAACAAAGGGAAACACAGTAGCACTTGTAGAGTCCAACAAACTCCCCACAACACAGCCCAGAAGCAAACTCCCAATCTGCCCCCCATTGGCTCCTCTCTAAGAAGCCAACATTCTTTCATTTTGGGTGATGATAAGAATTTACAAGTTTTGAAACTTCATATTTCATGTGAAACATGAAAAAAAATCACAAAATCACACTTTACATTTTATATTCGTAAACATGAATATAATAAATCTTCTCAATTGCAGAAGACTCTCTAAGGCACGTTTTATGTGAATCCATCAGCAAATATTTTCATGAGTATCTTTAGAGTTTTAAAGGCCAACACCAAGATACATTTGTAATAAACTAGCAACTATTTATTAACATCTATGTAGCAAGGAAAGAGCAAACACTTTGCATTTTTATTCATTTAATTCTCATTAAATATTGCAGCATGAGACAGATGATTGCCATCTTGATTTTCCTATCTTGACTGTTTGGACAAAGAGGAAGTCACCTGACGTCTGGCAATAGAGAAGCCCATCCCAGGCTGGTAGCTGCAGAGTCTATACCCAGCCTGGGGTAGGACCATTCTTATGGGAAATGGAAAAGGCCAGCGAAGAAGTATTTTGAACTCCAAATTTCTTAATGAGGTAATTTCTTACAAGATGTAACTCTTGTAACTCCTGTTGATGGAGCTCCAGGGTTCTGTGATAAAATGTGAGCCTTTCCTGTCTATACCATGGCACTGTGGGCTCAATCAAGTGAATCAAAACAGGATCAGTCCAACACATAGTAACAGAAAAAATTCATAGACGTGACTCTTTTTGTCCATTCTAAAACCTTTTTATACTATTTTACTTTTGTTTTCTAAATGTTTCTTTTCCTTCTAGGAAACATTTTATTCTCTCTCTGCAAGGCTCACTGAAAAACATCTGTAATAATGAAGGTTCTGTGTGTGGTGGTCAAGGCAAGGCAAGATCTCTTCGTAGGAAGAAGGGAGACCGCTCCCCAGGCACTCACTAAGAACCCGCATCCAGCGTGGCCGGCTTGATTTCAGGTGTGCGTGCTCACCTGAGTGATACAGGTGTCAATACAGCTGTGCACACATCACTGAGATCCAGAAACAGCTGCTGAGCTTCATACTGTTCATGAAGGGTTAACTTGACAAAAGCAAGTATACTGACCTGGTAAGAGGAAATTATATGGACCACCATGCAATGGCTTACTTTCATCATTAACACTGGAAACCATCACATAGGGAATATAATGTCATTTTTTTGTACATCCAAAATGTGTCCTCCCTTAAAGGACAGATTAAAATAACAAACTTATCACACTGTTGCTATGCTTACGATACCTCCACACTTTATCAAAGATCCACAGCATAAAGTTTTTTATGCCTCATGTTTGAAAAAAAAGACTTCTGTTCAGTGAGAAAAATAGCACTTCTAAGAAATTTTTCCTATCAGTTTCTCTTTTGCCCCTCCCCCCACATCCTGTAACAGAAAGGACTCAATACTTTTTACATGTCACTACTTAATGGGAAAGGTAAAGGATGTGCCCACAGCTATCATCGGAGAATAATTTAAAACCTTTACCCCTTTACCTTTTGTGTCTGTGATAAATGTTGGTCTATTTTCTGCTCAGGGCTGGAAACCTCAGTAGGTTAAAGCGACTTTTAAAAAAGGTGAAGTTGGAGGAAGTAGTCATTAATGAACACGTAATTTAAACTTGCTAGAAGAGGCTGACATTAAACAAATTGCACATTTTTGCGTAATGTTTCCTCTCCTGTTGCTGCCTCAAGCATGCTTTCTAGAAAAACAGTTTTGAAGAAGGCTGCTTTGATGCCGGATTTCAAATTAGGACCCTGGGGCCCTGGATGAAGCCCTGCCTGCGGTCACAGGGAGGAAGCTGCAGAGCTGCTGGACCAATCCGGGCAGCACTACTCTCTGCAGGCCTGGTCTGCGCCAAGTCCCCATGAGTGGTGACCAAACCACTGAGCGCCGTCTTGTCAGTGAGTCGTCCATGAGCTCCTTCCCACGTAAACGGTGCTCCCTGGGCAACCGTCTCCCACACAGAGAAGAACGATTTCTGCTCCAGGAACTGAGCCACCTGGCGTAATTCCATGTTATCAGGATCTGGGAAAAACATGTCCTCATTCGACTCTATTTTCTTTGTAAATCGACCCTTGCTCCACGAGGATCTAAAGAACTGAATTATTTTAGAGACATGCATTTTTCGCACTCTCATCCTTATTTCATTTACAACAGCGGCAGCCACAACGCTGGAGGGCACACCAAGCGCTGTCCGCGGGGCAGGAGAACAGAGAGAGGCCGAGAGGCACGCTGCGCCGACCCTTGCATTTCGTGTGTCTGGAGGGGCACTTTCGCTACACATCTACCTTCCCCTTGAATGGCGGGTGCTAGAAAATATTGTTTCCTGCATACTATCGCTGAATTGCTTAATCAGTCTCTTTTAATTCTTTCTCACTCTGTGCAAATGATTAAATATCACCAGTCAACATTTACCGCAATGGCAGCTGCCATTTACTGACAGCCTTACCGTGGCGGCCACGGTTCTAGATATTTATTATTTCTAAGCCTGCCCACTCAGGGACAGTGAGGCGAGGAGGGCGGGAGGAGAATGCATGTTGTCCATGTGTGTGAGCTGCACGTGTGTGCATCTGTGCGTGCAGGTGCATGCGTGCACACCCCCACAGAGGAGGCGGCTACATATAACCCAAGGGAGTGAAAATCCTGCAGACTACTCCAGTGAAACGGCAGAGGGTCAGCCACGTGAACTCCATGCCCAAACACAGAAACGGCCTTTGTTTAGAAGAAAAAAAGACAATTGCACAGCATCCTGCTGCCGAACACAGCCTTACAGCCAAACGGAGGTTTCTGAGGAAAGTGGCTGATGGCGATGACAATGATTGGTAACATTTATTTGATAATAAACTTGAAACCTACATAAAGAGGAGTTCCTACATGAGGTGAGACAATGTTTCAGTTCTCTGCCACCAGCTAATGTGAGTCCCCTTGACAACAGGACAAAGTAAAGAGATTTCTATGAGAATGAGGTAGGACACTCGGTTTAGTGCTACTTTGGGGGCTATCATGAATAATACGTAACACTATTGTGGATGTTCGTGTACACGTTTTACATGAACATATGTTTTCATTCTTTTGGGTATAAACCTAGAAGTAGAATTGCTGGTTCATATGGTAACTCCATGTTTTAACCATTTGAAGGACAGCCAGTTTCTAAACCAGTGGCACCATTTTCCAATCTCACCACCACTACGCAAAGGTTGCGATTTATGCACATCCTTGCCAATGTGAGTTATTTTTCAGCTTTTTGAGTGTAGTGATCCGTGTGGTTTTAATTTGAATTTCCCAGACTGCTAATGATATAGAGTATGTTTTTATATGAATGTCAGCCGTTGCATTTCTTCTTTGGACCAATCTATATTGAGATGCTCTGGCCTTTTTTAACTTGAGTATTTGATCTTTATTATTTCATTATATGAGTTTTTTTTTAATATTCTAGATACTCGTCAAATATGTGACTTGCACACACTTTCTCACATCGTGTGGGTTGTCTTTTCACTTTCCTGACAGTGTCCTTTGAAGCACAAAAGTTTTCAAATTTGTCAGAGCCCAATTTATTTATTTTTTTCTCTTGTGCTTTTAGTGTTATAAATCAGAAACCACTGTCTATCTCTAGATCATGAAGATTGACACTTTTCTTCTTCAAGTTTTATAGTTTTAGCTCTTATATTTTGATCTTTGAATCATTTTGTGCTGATTTTTGTATATGGTGTCAGCTAGAGACCCCACTGTATCCTTTCTCACATTATCTACTATTAATATTCATTAATGAACATGTAATTTAAACTTGTTAGAAGAGGCTGACATTAAAGAAATTGCACATTTTTGCGTAATGTTTCCTCTCCTGTTGCTGCCTTAAGTATGCTTTCTAGAAAAACAGTTTTGAAGAAGGCTGCTTTGATGCCGGATTTCAAATTAGGACCCTGGGGCCCTGGATGAAGCTCTGCCTTCGGTCACAGGGAGGAAGCTGCAGAGCTGCTGGACCAAAGCACTATCTGTTGGAGACATAATTATTTTGTCACCGAAATATCTTGTCACCTTTGTCAAAATCAATTGGCTATGAATGTGATGGTTTATTTCTATATGTTCATTTCTGTGAGATGGACTTATATTTAGTGCCTTATACCAGTATCACACTTTATTGATTACTGTAGCCTTGTAGGAAGCTTTGAAATCAGGAATGGCGAGTCCTCCAAATTTGTTCTGCAACTATTATTTCGGGGATTCTGTGTCACTGCACATCCATGTGAAGTTTAGGATCATCTTTTCAATTTCCATTTCTTCTTTCCCATTTGAATGCTATTATTGTCACATATGTTGCATCAATATATGTTCTAAACTCAATAATACCTTACTATTATTATATATAATTTTATAGATTTAAAGAAGGTGAGAGAAGAAAAAAACAAGCATACATTTGTAGAGCTACATTTATCTTCTTAACACGATTTTCCAGTCTGAGAGCTTTTTTTTCCTTTAAGCACTTTGAAGCTGTAATCCCACCACCTTCTGGTCTAGGATGCTCTGCTCCTTCTCATGAGAAGTCAGCTGTCAATCATATTAGTACTCCCTTGTGAGTGATGAGATGTTTTCCTTTTGTTGCTGTCACAATTTCCTCCTTGTGATTGGCTTTCAGCATTTTTACTACGATGTATCTGAGTGTGGATCTTTCTGCATGTCTTTTTTGGAGTTCTTTTGTATATTTGAATTCATCAATTTTGGGGAAATACGTTGTTTCTTTGAAATTCCTTTTGCTCTTTTGCAGTGTCTTCCTCTGGACTCCCACGACGCTTAGCTGGTGCACTTGTCCGCGTCCTCCACTTCTCTGAGGCTGTATTCATCTTTATTCATTTTTTTCTACTTTTCATTAGCACTATTAATAAGTATTGATCTGTATGTTTACTGAATCTTTCTCATACAAGTTCAAATATACTGCTGACCCCTTTTTGTGAAATTTCATTTCAGTTATTGTAATTTGAATTCCAGAATTCCCATTGCACTTTATATATTCTATCCCTGTACTGATGCCATTTGGTGACGCACTGGCATTATGCCCTCCTGCACCTTTTTTAGCTGGCTTCCTTTAACTTTTTGAACACATGTATTATTATTCTTGTCTTGCCTGTGTCTTCTAAATGCCAGGACACAGTGATATGTCACATTGCCAAAGTCCCTCCCATCGTGACGCTGACTTTCTACTGAGTGACAGAAGACCAGGCAGGGGTCATCAATCAATGGATCCTTGGGTCAAATTCTGCTGTCAACCAGTTTTGGATGATCCATTAAAAACAACGAAAATTGTTTTTACATTTTAAAATATACAACGTGTGCATGTGAATGTGTGTATGTGTGTGCCTGGAATGTGTTTATACAGGTAAGAAATGCTAGGCCTTTTGATGAGACCAGTAGCTCAATTCTGCTTCTTGGCCCACAAAGCCTAAAGTGTTTATCACCTGGCCCTTTACAGGAAAAGGATGCTGACTCCTGTTGCAGTTTGGCTGGGGCCTAGTTCGAACCTGCCACCCTCGGTATATGGGACCGGCTCCCCACCCACTGAGCCACAGACGCCGCCCATGGATGCTGACTCCTGATATAGACAATAGGGAGGGAAAAAGGAGGAGAAAAAGCAAAAGGAGAAGTAACATAATGGTTGACATATGGTGAAATAGTAACGCAAGTCCCGGAGAAGGAGGATCGTATGTGCTCTATCAGATAACATGGTCATAGGGGCAGCGTCAGGACAACAGAGAGAAAGGAAGGGAATGACACAGGGAAAGCCCTTTTGAGGAATCCACCAAGTCTATTTGGGAGAAAGCATATGGCCTCATCTTCTCAGCAGCAGGGTCAGAGGTCGGAGAGTCAGTCGGGGCCAGATCAGGTGTGGCCTAACAGGCCACTTGGAGGGCTTTGGATTTTATCCACAGGATTCAGATGAGTGGCGCCATCTGGTGAGATTGGTTGGCACTTGGTGTGGTTGTGGGTGGCAAACAGACCACAGGAGGGGAGGGCGAGAGCACAGACACTTTCACTAAGGCTCAAGCCCAGTGAGAGTGGCCTGGACTGAGGGAGAAGCTGGAGAGTCCTGTGTTTGGGTGGACCTTGAAACTACAGCTGACACCGTTTGCGGACAGCCATAAGAAATGAGAGGAAAAGAGTCAGCATGGCTCCTCCCAGGGTTCTGGCCCCAGGCAAGTGGGTGCATGGGGGGCATTTGCCTCGAAGGGAACATAGGAGCAGAGTTGGTTTAGGGGTAAATCAGGGATTCCATGGAGGTCATGTTTTGTCTGAGATTCTAATTCATCATTTAAATGAAAACTAGGCAGATGGACTTTGGATTTCACGGGAGAAGTCAGAGCTGTGGAGTCACCAGTGTGTAGATGGTTTGACAGCAGTGAGATAGCCAAGGGGTGGGAGGCAGAACCCAGACTGGAGGCCTGAGCCTGGGCACACTCCAGTGTCGAGCAGGCACGGCCACCCAGCGTGGCCCCCTTGCTCAAGTGCAGCAGGCCATGGCTCTTCCGGCTTTCATTACCCCCCTGTGAATAAACTGCATAGCAGAAAAAATAGGGTTTCATTCCTCTCTCTCTCTGCCCCCCTCAAAATACAGAGGTCCAGCACAAAAAATGACCTTTTTATCTAACAACCTATATGAAGAAAATTCTACAAAAGTTACTGACAGTGCAAAAGACATACACTTACATGGATCAAAATGGTAAAGTTTTTTTTCTTAAAATGGTAAAGTTTCTATCTTTTCATTGCTCTACCAACGTCTATGTTTTATATTTATTTTTATAATAGTCATACTTTTAAAAGGGCATTACTTCTGCTAGACCTTGTATGTAATACTATTATAGGTAGGTTAGGGAGGACTGTTAGATTCCACGGACCCTCAGAATTTAAGTTAGCCACCTGCTGGAGAGCAGTGAGATTTTGACTGCTTACTATGAACCCTATAAACCGTTGATGCATCTATAAAGAAAAATAGTGCCCAGGGAACTTCAATCTTTAGGCCTCATCTTACATCAAATCAGAATGCAAACAATGAGAGTCATTTTTGTATCACTGTTCCATTCCACATTAGTACAATATTTGTAGTTCTAAGAGTTGGGGGAAAACATTTTACTCAATTGCTATCCAAATGAGGAGCAAAAAAGAAAAAGTGACATCAGCTATATTTTTCATACTTCAACATTGCAGTATTTTAAAATATAGGACAAATAAATTCTTTCAGTAAGGGTCTATCTCCAAATATGGATCCCACTTTTGTGTCCCTGAAGACATAAAAATGATAGCATTTTCTTAGCCAGAGAAGGGATTCATAACGACCACGCTAAGTTATTAGACTGGTTGTATGTCTAATAAGTTCCGGTAGCTTATCTTCTGAGCGATCATTGTTTGCCTCGGCTATAACCGTAAGCAAAAGACCTTTATCCAATTCCATTATTTTTCAGAATTTGATAGGAAGTCTATTTTGCCTACACTGGCAGAAATGGCTCACTTTCCAAATTTAAAATAATACCTTTTTCTCATCAAAACACTATTAAATGATATAAAATAGTTCTGGTCCATTTTATGTACAGTTAATACTCCCTGTGTTTTATAACTGGAGAATAGTTCGTTGTACACGTATTTATATATTTCAGTTCTCACAGTTAACTTAGTGTTTGCAACCTCAGGGACTTTACTTGACAAAGATATTCTTAAATTATTACGAAATCCCATCTTTTTCTATTAATGTGCTTTAGAGGGTGCTTATCGCCCAAAACCAACACCATGAAGAAAACAGATTCTTGGGCCATCAGTTGATAATACTAATGGTGGGACACATTTCTAGTCAAAGTAAAATTATATGTCATAGTAATACTTGTCCTTGTAAACACAAAAATCACTTTACTTAAGAACCTGCTTCCTTATTCTTTGCTTTGAAGAATCTTGTAATGAGCATATATGGGAATTTACAATTAATAAAAATAATTAGGTAGGAAATGAGTCATGCGCTATGGAAAATGAAAAATGAACATCCTGCCCACAGATGGGAAGAGGTGAATGCTTAATGGAAAACATCTCAAAATCGCAGAATGGGAGACATTGGAAAAATGAAAAGGGAAAAAGGAAACCAGTGATACAATTTTCCTTTGAAGACTTGAGAGAAAGAAAATAATATCAGAAAAAAAGCAAAATCAGAGACCATTAGGCTGGACGGAAACCTACAGATGACAAGGTCCGGAACCCTCATTTCACACACGAGGACAGTGAAGCCTGGAGAATGGATGACTTCCTGTCAGCCCCGGGCCTTTCCCCAGGCTCCTCTACGTGAAAGGAGGAAGAGGAGGAGATGATCCCATTATTTACCCCTTTGCTCTGCTCTTCAAAAGTCTGACATATTTTGATACAAAGGGGAAAGAGAACATCAGGAAATATCAAAGTCATGGACGGTTTAACCTGCAGCAAATAGGATTGATGAGTCTTTGTAGATGTTTAAATTTCTAAAATTCTGCCTGATGGTGGTGAAGAGGGAAGAGAAGGCAAGAATAAGCCAAATGGCCAGCGGCTCACCAGCTGGCCGGAGCCTTCATTCTCAGGGCCTCCTGACCTTCACCTAGTTGTTATTTTCTTAATTCTTGAGATATGTCAACAGGCATTGAAAATTTCCAAAAGTTTACTTCAGGCCTACCTTTACTCCAAACATAGACAAATCTCAGTTCAAAATAATTATTTCACAAGTCATGGAAACAGGAGGACAGAGTGAGGTTAGGTAGGTACACAATCTCCACATGGTGACAAACGGCCACGTGCGCCCTGTGCTGGCCAGGCCCGGGCTGCTCGAAACCTCCCCACCTACACTTTGTCCTGGCATCATCCAGGGCAGATGCTGTTATTAATCACACTTTATAGATCAGTGTGATTTATTAATCACAGTTTGTAATCACACAAGAACTTAAAAAACAAACCAGCCCCAAACAACCCAGGACTGGTCACATAATCAAGCAGAGCTTGATAGGTCAGAAGCTGAAAGGCACGTTCAAACATTCCAAGGAAGGATGAGGAAGGTTCTGCCCTCTGAGAGGGCTCTGGATAGAACCTAGGGCCCGCGGGTGACTGTTTACAGAGAAGTGATTCAGACCAACCCCAAGCATCAGAGGACACTGGAACCTGAGTAGTAAATCCCAGCAATCCCAGCAGCAATTGTCCTCAAATGCAACCAGTCTTGCCTTCAGGATAATGAGTAAAATTTCCCATTTGCTCAAACTTTTGCTTAAAGCTCAGTGATTCTCCACCCTATGCATTCTTGGCAATAATACTCCAATATGAGATAATTCTGTGGAATGTGGTATTTATGATAAACTTGCTTCTTTCAGATGGAAGATATTATGTAAATGCAAATACCAGCAATGCTGAACTGCATAATGTGCTTCGGGGGATTTGGGCTTTCACAGCTTTAATGGAATAAGCACTATTGACTTGGTCCTTAAATTGAAATTTTATTGCATGTGGAAGGAAGTAAATATTAAAGACTCAGTGTATTAAACTGCATAATTCAAGGAGATGTCTCATCCTTGTATAAACAATGCTTTTTTCTTCTTTGCATTGAATTTTGAATTACTGCTAGAAGAGGGTTTAATTCAAACTTATTAACCCATGATCCACTTTGATGAACATAAAAATCGAATTCCCTGTTTTAAATTTATACAAAATTAAAAGTAAAGCATCTACCGTGACTTGAGGCAATGGTATAAACTGTACACACACTAACACACATACATAAATAATCAGTTCTCCTCAATAAGACACCCATCGCCTCAATACTGCTCAAAGTGAAAATATCTGATTTTTAAAAATATCAGACTTTTATCATTTTTGCCATTTTAATTAATAGTGCTATTTTTAAATTAAGCACCTATACTAATTTAGTCTTATCTCTTAAGTTTTACTAGTTTTTTTTGCTCACAGTTTCTTATTATTTTATTTTTATTTATTTTATTTTATTTCTTTTATTCAACATTTTTCTCTTTTAATTCCTTTTCATTTTACTGGAAGAAATCCTCAAATGGCCTTATCACAATATATGTATGAAAGTTGAATTTTCTAAGTCTACACAGGCCTAAAAATCTTTATATTAACCTTGGTAGTTAAGTGGTAGTTTCACTAGGTGCAGAAATTGGACTGAAAAATGCTTCTCAAATATTCTTAAGATTTTTGCTCTACTTTTTTCTGACATCTGGTATTGTCCATGAGAAATGCAAACCTGACTTGGAACCCATTGCAATTAACCTAGTTAGTTTCTCCCTAGAAGCTTTCAGGATTCCTGTCTCTATCCTTCATACTGAAATGTCTGCAGCATAGTAAGAATTAGCTATGGTTATCTGGAGAGCTGTTCAATAAATGATGCAGGCGTATAAGAGGAGCATCTTATGAATTCCTTGTTTTTTTTTTCAGGATAAAGAAGTTCCTGTAAATTATGACTTAAAGGATGATAGGATAAAGATGTTACCAGAAAGAAGGTAATGTATTTGATTAGGAATCTGTTTGCTCATGGCAACCTGGTGACCCAACAAGGCATCTTCCTTCCCTGAGTTCTACAAGCTTGGGTGCTGCACCGCTGGTAAAGCAGCTGAACGTCCTGTAACATTAAACACTTTCAACATTTGCTTCTTCATACTCTGCTGGCTGAAAAATCAGACTCTTGCTTTCATGGGTTGCAGCAGCTCTTTCTTTTCTAAGGACTTTGAAGCTACCACTGTTGGATGTACTTTTACTATTACTCTTGAAAACTTCCCAGTGAAGCCAGTGAAACATCAAACTGGGCTCAGCCATCCTTTTTGCCCCTGATATAAACCACTAGCTACTTTCTACAGAAACTAGGACTTTCTTTGTAAAATTTGAAAAATGTGTATCTTGAGTGAGTGCATCCCCTTGGGAGATAATAAAATGTATAAAATACCCACAACTTGAGTGAGACAAGTACTGTAATTATCCCTATTGACAGATGAGGAAACCAAGGGCCAGAAAGAATAAAACTTCTTAAGGTCACACAAATAGCAAGGGGTGTGAAAGCATTTAAGATCAAACAGCAATTGGGCAGCGCCTGTGGCTCAGTGAGTACGGCGCCGGCCCCATATACCGAGGGTGGTGGGTTCAAACCTGGCCCTGGCCAAATTGCAACAAAAAAACAGCCGGGCGTTGTGGCAGGCCCCTGTAGTCCCAGCTACAAGGAGGCTGAGGCAAGAGAATCACCTAAGTCCAGAATTGGAGGTTGCTGTGAGCTGTGTGACACCATAGCACTCTCCCAAGGGCGATAAAGGGAGACTCTGTCTCTACAAAAAAAAAAAGAAAGAAAAGAAAAAAAAATCAAACAGCAATGGAGCCAGAGTCTGGCTCACAACAATCATGTCACATTGCACCTCAACACTAATCCAAAGACCACCTGTTACAGGCACTGTAGGCTCAGCCTGGCCTGGGGAGGATTAATATGATGCTACTGTTTGGCATGGATTTGATGAGGTACGGGGGAGCTGTGGGAATGGCAAACAGAGTCTATCATATGAAAAAAGAAGCTACACAACAGAGAAATTAATTGTGCAAAAAAGGAAAGTGGACGCAGAGAAGGGAGGGTGAGAGCTGGGATGGGAGAGAGAAAGGAGGAGTCATTACCAGAAACATCTGAAGTTTGGGCACAGATGGAGTTTGGACATTCTGCGTTCATGGTGGTAATAAAAAATAGATCAGAAACTCAAGGGAAGGTGGAGGGCAGCATCACTACTGGAAAGGAAAACCAATACTCCAGACAGAATCATTGAGAACGTTTGATGTGCTGAAAGCTAAACAGCACGGATACAGAGAAAGGCATCCTTAGAGGAGTCCCAGGGGACGTGCGTGTTTGGTGGTTGGCCATAGAAAAGGTGTTTCCAAAGGATGTGGAGAGAGGAAAAAACAAAGTCAGCATTGCGTGATTCTCCAAGAATATTTCTCGCCCACTTAGACAAAAGTGGGCACCACAAGGAAACAGCACAGAAATCCACAGAGGCTAGAAAATGCTGCTAAGCACAGCAGGTATTTTTGGTTGAGCAGTGAATTTATTTTTTTATTTTTATTTTTTGATGTTAAAGCCCCTATTTATTTAATTGCTCTCAACATATTACGGTTTAAATATGCCCAATAAACAGACACAAATATTTAGTCACCTACTTAACTACCTTCATGAATAGACAAATGGTTGAAGAACCTTAAATGGAAAACTCTCTTGATTCCAGAGATCTTCTATAACTTTGTGTAACTAAAAAAGACCCCTGTCATATCCTAACAAATCATATTAGTGAAATCAGGTTTTCTCCTTTTAGTACTACTCTAATCGGTTTGTTCCTAAATAATAATGTATAACCTAATGCTTTTAAAATCCTCTCTGGACCGGGTGAGGTGGCTCATGTCTATAATCCTAGCACTCTGGGAGGCTGAGACAGGTGGATTGCTTGAGCTCATGAGTTTAAGACCAGCCTGAGAAAAAGCAAGAATCCATTTTTAATAAAATAGAAAAACTAAAGCAAGAAGATCTCTTGAGTCCAAGAGTTGGAGGTTGCTGGGAGCTATGATGCCATGGCAAACTACCCAGGGCAATATCTTGAGACTCTATTACTAAATAAATGAATAAATAAATAAATAAATAAAATCCTTTCTTTTGGTTAACCTGGTTTTCCTCCTTACAAAGATCGATTTTAATTATTAGGCTTTATACTGCCGTTCTTCTTTGTCGTATCATAACTGGGATGGTTAAATGAGTTGCTTCACTAAAAAGCCTTGTATATATCTACTCATGTATGTACTTGTTATGTCTTGGAAAAAAAAATAAGGCGGGGATAGAATCTGGCAGCCTATACCTGGAGACAGCGCTAAAATTAGCGTTAAGACCTTTTCATAGATTCGCATCTAACCTTCATTTCTCCTGACTGGCCGTTAGGCTATCATGAGGCTCTGTCAAATATTCTTATGGAAAAGTCATGTTTTTTACTCATTGTCTCTTGGATTTTTGCCAAGGACAGACGGACAGCAGCTCAATAGTTCCCACACCTAATTTTGAAAAATCAGGACATTTACAGCTCCTGGTCACAGGTCTCCATTTGGTTCTAGCATCACACCCCTAACGACTAGCAAGTAACCTTATTATCATCTCGCTCACCTGGGGCTTCAGCTTTCTCTTGATTTTTCTACTGTGTTTTCCAGTGTAAAAGTTATTATATGCTGCAGAACAAAGCTGAAAGCACACAGAGATTTCCTTTTATCACTCTTGGACTGTCTTTATCAAATTACACACTCAATAATTCATGTCTGTTTTCACATGCCAAACGAACTTTTTCACAAACCTTACTCCTTCTTGTCATTTTGTGCCAATTCCACTCTCATCTACAGTAGAACTTCCACAATTGACCAACTCTTTTAAGATGACCTAATTTTCAGACTGGACACACACCACACAGACACATTAACAGCAGCACAGCAGGCTTAGTTCCTGATGATGACGGCCTCCATATGCTGACCAGTTTATTACAGTTCCTTGCATGGTCAACTTACAGAGGTTCTATGGTAAATATTCACTCCTATTTTTTTTTTTAAAGAGGGTCTTGGTTTGTCACTCTGGTTAGAGTTCATTGGTGTCAGCACAGCTAAATGTAACCTCAAACTCCCAGGCTAAAGTGATTCTCATGCCTTAGCCTCCTGAACAGGTGGGACCATACGGCCACCATGCCCTGCTATCTTTCATATGTTTTGTAGAGATGGGGTATCACTTTGTTGCCCAGAATGATCTCAAACTGCTGGTCTCAAATGATTCTCCTGCCTCAGCCTCCAAACGTGCTAGAATTAAAAGTGTAAGCCACCATTCCAGCCTCATTAAAATTATGAACTACTTTTATCATTTTTACTAAAATCTCTTTTAAAATCAAAGGTTCTATTCCATCACCATATCTAGTTCCATAGATTAAGGCCTTTTAACTGGAATATTTCACAACTATACAATCAGAGCATATCTTACTATTCACCACCTCCACCCCAAATCCATTTTAAATATAGTAGAATGTTTGCAAGCTGACCACCCCAGGGTCTTACTAAACTGGTCAAAATACAGAACTAGGTCTACTACACGGACATGTACAGATGGTACATGTCCAGACTATGAAAATTAGGCCAGCTTACGGAGGTGGTCAATGTAGGGAGGTGGTCAACTATGAACGTCCTACTGATAGAGGGTACCAAAAATGCATACACAATTTAAAAAAGGAAAAGATTGTATTAAAATTATTAATACTTAAGTCACACTTGACTTTTGCAATTATAAGAGATACAAGGTATAATATAGACAATATACAAGGTAACAAATGTTTGGATATATACTGAGTATTGTAATTTTAATACAGTTTTTTTCCTTTACTAAAATGTGTATACATTTTTTGTGCACCCTCTGTATATACAACTTAAATTTTTAATGCATAGATATGGGTATATTAATATATATTTAAAATGTTCACATAGCAAATTAAAATATAAATAGCCTAACAAAATACACTTCTACTCTAAATCTGTTTCTATTATTTTTGTCAATGAAATGAAATGGAAGCTTTAGTGTTTAGTCTTTCACCCTTATGAACTATTAACATAAAACTGGATAGTATCAATTTGCATTATCTTCCTCATGTAATCCAACAGAATCCGTAACAACCAGTCTAAAATTATTTTTTAGAGGTAGAAAGAAAGAAATAAACAAGGTAAATGGTATAACAATTACCATAAAATTGAATTAGGTGTTGATGAAACAGATAATTTACATTAATTAATATGACTGGGAGTTTTCAGTTAAGGAATAATTCTGGTCCACAGTAAAGTCATCAACACTATTACCCAATCCTGCAATAAATTGGAAATAAAGGCTTAAGTTCTTTTTGAAATGGCAATGAACCTTTTATAAGTGAACCTATTTTCATTATTCATTTTATTTAACCTCTGCAGCATTTGAGAAAAGGTTTACTGCCAACGTCTTGAAATTATCTTCTTTGTTTCTTCTTCCTGACCTTCTATTTCTTGGAACATTCTCTTCCTTTGGTGCCTACAAACGGATGATTCCTTTCTGAATTCCTTTACTTCTATCCACTTTAGAAAGTTTGGAAACTCACATGATAAGTATTGCACTTTCAGTAGTATCTTCAGATTCTTTTTTTTAGTACATGTTTCAGAGGATGAAAGTTGCTAGTATTAAACAAACAAAAAAAAAAAGAGCAAGCCCAGGCATGGTGGCTCCCCCCTATAATCCTAGCATTTTGGGAGGCTGAGGTAGGTGGATTGCTTGAGCTCATGAGTTCGAGACCAGCCTCAGCAAAAGAAAGGCCCCATCTCTAGTAAAAATAGAAAAACTGAGGCAAGAAGATCACATGAGCCCAAGAGAGTTGGAGGGTGCTGTGAGCTATGATGCCACAGCACTCTACCCAGGGCAACAGCTTGAGACTATCCAAAAAATAATAATAAAAAAAATAAAAATAAATTTTAAAAAGGGCAAGAGAAAATTATCTACCAAGCTAATAAAGAATGCAACCTCTGCTCAATCTCACAGTACAGCACTTAGGAAAACAAAGACTGCCGCCACACTGGAAGTGCTCTTTCAAAGGTGTTGAATAGGCACAGACTTCTTGTTTGAGATCAAGTGTTGTGTGTTAAGTGTACTCTTCTTTGGTCTTGTTAGTTGTTACCAGGTTTGTTTCTTGCCTGATCTGAACTTCAAGCAGCAGTTTTAAGTGGTAAAGTCTGTTCTGTTACACTTCATGCCCAACAGCTCAGCGCCCTGCCTCCAGCACTGCTCTAAGCGGTACAGTCCGCTGGAATAAATCCCGCTTCTCTCGCGAGAGTTGCGAGCTGTGAGCACCTGCTCGGGAAAGCGTACCCCTAATACGCTTGCGCACCAGAGCTGAGCGCCGGCGATCTCCGCGGGGATGGTGGCTACGGTCTCCTACACTCCCTCCTGGGTATTTTGAGCGGTGAATTTAGATGGCAGTTGAATAGCAAACTTAAAAATAGGTAAGAATGAAGAAAAGAGAAACAAACAGTAGTGAATACTTTCTCAAGAAGTTTAGTGGTGAGTGGAAGGAACCAAGAATTAAGAGACCTCCTTGTGTTTCTCCCTCCAGAAACCAAGATACTATTTGTGAATTAAGAAAAGATAACTTTTTTCTTAGCTTATTTATTTAAAATAAGAGAAACTAGAATGCTTTAAGCAAAGGATAACTAACATAAACATGCATTAAATATGCTTTGAAATAAATGTTAAGATGTGGTAGAATCTTCTAAAATGCTCTCTAAGTATGTCGTTACTAGAATAGAGGCCTAATTCATACTTTAAAAGAAAGGAATATAAAATAGAATTGCATTATTTATTTATTTATTTTGGCTCGGTCTGGGTTTGAACCTGCCACCTCTGGCATATGCGGCTGGCACCCTACTCCTTTGAGCCACAGGCACCTCCCCATTATTATTATTTTTTAAACAATTAGGAAACAACACTAATATCAGGAAACAGAATGAGAGGCACTAGAGATGGGGTAACCAATCTAACTACAAATGAAAATGGACTAACTACAGCTTGCCAAAAAGCAAAGTAAAGCAAGTTTAGGAGCAAAATTGAAACATTGTGGATTAAACAAGAAAAATAAAAACATTCTTTTTTGGTGAAAAAGTACCACCAAAAATACATATTTTTAAAGGTGTGTATTTCATTGAAAAATAAAACAAAACAACAAAATGATGGGCATTCCTGAAATCAGAGGCACAACACAGCCTCCCCTTAGAATAATGTCCTTCAACACAGCTCTGGAAGCTCTTGATATTAGTTAATATAAAATTTTAAAGGGAGAAAAACAAAAAGTGTATTTTGCAAGTGATTATATGGTACCAGGTAAAAATCACTACTGCAGTGAATAGAGAATTGACTGGGTGTCTAGATACAAGATAAATATACATCCCCTAAATAGCTCTATACACTATTTGTAATCAGGTAAAACTCATGTTGAAAACAGGATAACCTATTCACAAGAGCACAAAAACCTACAAAAAATTCAGAATAAACTTATTAAAACTATGTAGGAACTTTTCAGAGAAAACCCTAAAAGCTTGCTGACTGATTTAATTGTAATTTTTCACAAATAGAGAAATCTAATGTTTCTGGATGAAAAGGCTAAAGGAATATATTTGGAAACCTGAAAAAAAAAAAAAGCTATCCCACAGCCTATGAAGAAAAACAAACAGTCAAAAAGAAACCAAAGCAATAAAAGAAAAAGGAATTACATAAAAAAGAAAGGTGGTGGTAATCTTGCAAGATACAGGAAGAACTGCAGAATACATCAGTCACAGTTGTCGAGTTATTGAGACAAGGATACACAGACAAACTCCTGGATAAAGAGCTAGTTTAGTTTGGCCCAAGATGTTACAAAGCAATTAATGTATGACCAAGGAGATATCATAATATAATGGATAAAAGAAAAATAGCTCATCAAAAAGAAAAAACCCCCACAGGTTCACATGTTACATTACGATCACCTATTATTCTTTAAGTTTAGGGTTCTGGGTAACCTCTGTGCTTTTGCTTTGCATTTTTACCAGCTTTGGCTTGAGCACCATCATTACAGACAGAAGTGCACAAGATCTGGGAATACCCCCTTGGGGCAGATGTAACAGCAGTTTGGCCCACATGGGACACACAAAGCTCTCCACATCTGTGCTGAACTTTGCAATCTGTAAAGGGCTGCATGTGTCACAATGATGTGTGAGTTCTCTGCCCCTCCAAGCTACAGCCCTTCCTTGGGAGAGGGATGTAACTTGGGAGCATTGGAAGGAGGCGTCACAATTCTTGGGCTCTCCTGCCTGGAACAGCCTGGGATGACTATGAAGACAAATGTACCACATTTTCAAACTCCTGTCTCTCTGCCTAGGAGGTGCTCTCATGAAGAAAACCCAAATAGCAAGCAAATACAAAACGTTCTTTGAGGCAGCAGAAAAGCAAGTTTTCCAAATTCATTCTCAGCTGGTGGACTGTATTAGCTATAATTTCTTTAGATTCAGAAGACAATTGAGCTCGCTACCCTCTATTTCGTGGGCAAAGAAAGATAGCAAGAAATGAAAGTATTATATTTGTCACTGTGTGAGGCAACACCCACAACACGCCATAGAATTGGCATGTTTCTCTTTTTCTTCATAATAATATTCTTGCTTTGAGCTTCTGTAGGCTTCCCCCTGTATTGTTCATTTCCCAATCAAATAAAATAAAATCACAATGTCACCAAAGGGAGAAGACAGTAGCTATAACTGCTAATTTACATGGGAGATGAAACATTTTTCATGAAAACTTATAAAAAGCAAACCTTATTTAAAGACAAGTTTGACATTTTTCCCATTATTCCTCAGCAACTGAGAGATCTGTCAATTCTCTCTCCAATGGAGTCTGCCTCCTTTTCTGTTCGTTTCTATCAGTTGGTGAAGAGCAATGCTCTTTAATAGAAGGATTTTCCTCTGTTTTTCAATAAAGCATTCAAAATCCCACTCACACTCTTCCAGGAAGCCCACTCACTGCAAAGTACTTATGTCTTCAGAGCCCAGGTTCTGACTTCTCCACAATCCATCTGCCTCTTTAAAGGGTAGAGTCTGTTGACACTTGCCTTTCTGGCTAGACCCACCCTTTGCAAAATCCATTCCTAAATAGCCCTCTCAATATTTTTTTTCCTCAACATGTTAATAAAATTCACTAGCAAAGATCTGAAATAGTAATTGTGTTAAGTACTGTACTTATCAACGTCAAAATCTAACACTGCAAACTGTCCTCACAATTATATCCCTGAGCTGAGTGCTTTATTAAAGACTAGTTTATGCCTGTTTTTCAGCAGATCTGACTAAGGGAACAGGCTGGAATGATTTCAAGCTTGTATTTTATCTTTGACTTAAAAATTTCATTGTTCACAACAAGCACACACACTGCTGTGTCTACCTTCCCATGACAATGAGGCTAAAATAAATTCACAGAAATATGTCAGCTAAGATTATACTAGAAACTAGAAAAATACGGACCTGCGAGAACAAAGAACTGTAAATCTTTGGTTTTTGCTCTTGTACAGGAGTCGAAGTTTTGACGTGACCCAGTCTTACTTTTGTGAATGATGACACAAGTAGCCTTGTAATGGGAAGACCCATCTGATAATATCTGCGTTTGTTCAGAGTAGTCCTGAGGTATGGCGTGTCAAAAAACTGCAGTTAACCTGCCCAGAGTTCACAAGAGATTATGAATGGCGAGTTGAGATGGTGGGAGGATATTCAGGAGCCCGAGGGTTGCTGTCAACCACTAGGAGCACCAGGTGTTGGAAGATGTGGTTTTAGGACTCTTTAATAACTGATTAACAGTAGGCAGTACATAAATACATACATAATCAACAAGTGTATTGTGTGTGTTGATCAGAGACACAGTGAGAGCATGCTGATGCACAGCATAGTTATTGTTTTGTCCCTGCTTAGAGGACATTCTTGCCTACTCCATGCAGGACATTGTACTCGATTTTAAGAATATAAAGAAAAGTAAGGAAAGAATAGCCATAGCCACCAAAGAACTTCATTCTGATTAACATAGAAAACACTATGAAAAAGCCCTTTCACAAAATCTCAACTTCATTTTTTTAACTTTCAAGCAAAATATGTTGTCTTCTATGCTATCGGTTTTTCACTAATGAGCACTGGGGAAGAACGTGTGACCAACGCCTTCATAAGCTATGCCCTCTCCATCGGGGACAGGAACCAGAGAGAAATGTGCACAGGGATTATTTAATAAAGTAGAAAAAAAGTAGACATACCACAAACATATCCCTTGGGGTGGGAGGAAAGGGTTGGGGGATGGCACAACCAGCATCAAACACTCCACTTGCCTCGGCATGGCCAGGCGGGCCCAAGGTGGCCCCTGACTTCTGCTGTTTGATGTACAAGAGAATTCAGCAGCAAGACCACTGACCAACTTTCTTAAAGAGTGAGGTGCTATTTTGGATGCTGGTAAGACTTTGCTTAAACAGACAAGGGATCAATTTGGACTTCCATCAAATAGTCCTCTGTGGCCTGGAGAATCACCTGTTATAGTATTCCCAGAAGTCACTCCAGAAAATTCACGGAGAACCAACGAGAGAGCTAGAAGGGCCTTGGCAGTCACACGAGCTGAGGGATCTTGGACAAGGAATGTGACAGTTCCTTTACTCGGTCTAAGTGGGAGAAGGAATTAGGTCACAGAGCTGCTGTAGGAACCAACAGTGGTAGGCTGGATAACGATCCCACAGAGGTGGTCCGTCCTCATCCTGGAACCCGGGACCAGAGATATGATTAACGCATTTATGCCAAATTTTTTTAATTTTTTGCGTGACTTTTTGACAAGCTCCCAGCATGCCAGTATCTGCAGCAGGCCCAACTCTGAGCACCACGTGACAACATGCACCTCAGGAAGCAGGCACATGTGGAAAATCAGACCTCAGCGACGACTCTGAGCAGTAAATGACTGTCACGGCCATACCCATCCAATAATGGAACGCGAGGCACACGCAGGTTAAGGCAAGGCGCTGGAGGTGGGGAGATTATCCTGGCTTATTCTGGTGAGCCTAGTGTAATTACAGGGAGAGAGGAGGGGGACAGGTGGGGGAGAGTCTGAGAGGGAAGATGATACAATAGCAGAGTCGAAAGGCAGAGAGAGAGACTGGAAAATTCTGTCCCACTGGCTTAAAGATGGGAGAAGCCTCTAGCAGCCAAGGAGTGCAGACAGCCGCTGGAACCTGGAAAAGGCCAGGACACAAACTCTCCCCTAAAGGCCTCCAGAGGAGAAACAGCCCTGCTAATACCTTGACTTTAGCCCAGGGAGACTGATTTTGGACTTCTAGCATGTAGAACTAAATCTAGTTAGTTAATAAATCTAGTTTGGGTGGCTTATTACATTGGCATTAAGAATCTGATATAATAGTATACACAAAAGCACTAAACAGAGGACCTGGACACATTATGAGAACAGAAGGAAAAATTAATTGCTTTGGTTCATTTTTTCCCAAATGAAAAAGGACCAAATTTTAGTAGCTTAAATCTAGAATAATTTCAAAATCACTATACCTAGTAGCATAAATGATTTACCTAATTCATTCAATAAAACCCTAATATTTCGCCCATTGTCATATTAGCATAGAAATGAATACATTCATTATCTACCCAAGCATGGGCACACAAGGGTCACTTGCGTGTTTCACTGAAGTTTGCAGAGAGGAAAACTATTTTGCATCTGAGGTCAGCTAAGCCGCACACTGGTTCACCAGCCTCCCACAGAGGGGTACAGAATCCAGGGACAGCGCGGGTTCTCTGTGCCCTGATCAGCTGGCATTTTCGACTGGAATACACATTCTATCATGCTCAGTTCATAGGATGGGTCTGGATTAAGGTAGATCACCTAAAAATTCTTTGAATTACTTTAAAACACTGCCAACATACAAATTAAAAAGGGTTCATTCTTTATCTTCTAAGAAGAGTTTTACTCCTACAGCGGTGACGCATATTTTGACTGCCCAGGCAGCTCAGAGCTCTTAATCCAGGAGGCTTCAATTCCTTAGAGTCCAGTACAGACTCCGGAGGACACCCGGCAGGAGCGTGTGTCCTCAGGTGTGATGGAGACCCATCTGCCACTCTAGTCGGTGCTCAGCAAGAGGAAACGGGGCGACTGTCACTGTGGGATGTGAAACGTATGACAAGAGTCAAAACTCAGAGAGCTGAATACCTTCTGTCTTCAAAAGAAAGGCAGCCCCCGTTCTAATGAAATGCATTCCTTTTCCTGCCTGGGGAAAAATTATGATTTTTGTTGTTGATACTTGAGGGCACTTTTAGGGCAAGAATGAAACTCTGAGAAACTGTTTGCCAACATTTTGTGTTCCCTCCTCCATAAAAATCATGTGGTACAAATAGCTGCCTTATTCAAACCTGCTTTTTAATCTCTAGAAGTTCATCTCATTTCTATTCATGGAAAATAGCACAAAGCTGAAAGAAACAAAGTGCAGAGTTCAGCAATTTTGGAAAGACTTCAGAATCCACAGACACAACCCCTCCCAGGCTGATGAGGAGCAGCCCCTGGGCTCACCTGACACTTGGATTCCTCACCAAGGACTAAGGGCCGTGGGAGCAGGGGTAGGAAATCGGCCAGCCAGTGTTCAAGAAAGGGTCTGCAACCTCTGGGAGCACCAACTTGCTCTTAAGCAACTGTCCGCAATGAACATTATTTGGATGGCATTTACCATCCAAACAAGGACCGACTGAAACCAGTTTCTGGCTGCTCAGCACACACCCTGCTGAATGAAGAAGCACAAAGGACATTACTGCTGCTTCATGAGGAACTGTAGATGAAGGAAAGGTAGACTGTGCTCTGAGGAGGGTAAGAAGTGACAGATAGAACCCAAAGAAAGGGACATGTGGAACCCAGGGGAAGTGACACGTGAGACCTAAGAAAGGTGACATGTGGAATCCATGGGAAGTGACACGTGGGACCCACAGGAAGTGACACTTGGGATCTAAGAAAGGTGACATATAGGACCCATGAGGAGTGACATTTGGGACCCACAGGAAGTGACACGTGGGACCCAAAGGAAGTGACACATGGGACCCAAAGGAAGTAATGTGTAGGACTCAAGGGAGGAACGTACAGAACCTAAGGGAAGTGACATGTGACTTCTAAGGGAAGTAACATGTGAGGCTCAAGGGAAGTGTCACATGATACCTAAGATAAGTGACGTATGGGACTCAAAAGAAAGCAAATGTGAGACCCAAGGGAAGGACGTGTAGGACTCAAGAAAAATGATATGTGGTGCCCAGGGAGCTGACATGTGAAACCCAATGAAAAAGATACTTGATACCAAGAGGACATGACACATGGGACTAAAGAAGAGTGGTGTGTCATACCAAAGGGAAGTGAGATGTGGGACCTACAGGAAAAGATATACAATATTCGTGGTAAGTGACATGGGACGCTCCAAGGGAAGTGACGCAGGGGACCCAAAGGAAATGGAATATGGTATCCTAGGGATACGGCAGATAGAACCCAAGGAAAGTGACAAATGGGACCCAAGGGAAGGAACATATTGGACCAAAGACTTAACTCTGCCTATGGCCTGCTGGCCCTCACTGTCTGGGGACTGCTTTCCTGTAGGAGGCCACACAGACTGTCACGCCATGGGAGGTCACTGTCACACCACGGGAGGTCACCTCTCTGCCCACTTGGGCCCCTCATCTCACCCTGGCAAGGGAAACCATGTGCTTCTATCTGCTCAGGTCTCCTCAGACAGACAGGAAATGCTACAGAAGTCAAGGTCAGTCACCTGACCTCCTTGTTTTGTTGATGCCATTACTATAAATCTCAGGTTATATAATCTGTTTAGATTTTCAGTCCTCTGTAGCCTATTCTGATGTAGATTCTGGAAGTGGTGAAAAGAAAAGTTAAATATACCTCAGGACCAACCTGATCCATTCTCTACTGTCTGAGAAAGGAAACCATCTCTCCTAAAACCTTCCACTCTGTGCCGTGTGCTAGAGCAGGGCCCACCATGAACACTAAGTGCTGTTTGTGGAAATGGTGGAATTTTCTGGGTCTTGGATTTAAAACATTAGTGAGTGTAGGTGTATGACAGTAAACTGCCTAATACTCCCAAGCTGACAATTGTCAGTTGTTATCAAATCCAGAATTTGATATACACACAGACCAAAGAATTAAAACTACTATCTAGGTAAGACACAATATACGTTTTACAAACAGATAATGAGGTTTACTAAGAATACCAGTGAGAAAGAATGTTTGTGCCAACACCCCAGTGCCTAACAGCATGCCTAACACAAAACTGGTGCTCAATAAATATTTCCTGAATGAACGAACTAGTACCCCCATTTTTGAAAGGGAACTTGATTACAATTCAGCAGTCCCTACCCAAACAAAAGCCCAGTGCCAGCATCTAAAGGGTATTTTTTTTTGCTCCTATCACAATACATTTTGATGAAATTTTCTAAAACAGACTAATTCAATACAATTTAACAAACACTAATTATGTACCCACAATGTGCCAAATACTGCTAACAGCATAGGTACCACAGATAAAGGAGTGTAGTGTTCACAGCCCACCACAGTAATCACTGCCCATATAGATGAGCTTCCTTGGGAGAAATACAGCACCCCGTTTACAGGGTGGAGTCTGCCACCACCTGAAATGCAGCATGCCAAGCGCAGGTGCCCTTTCTGGTTTCCCTTCCACAGCACATCTGTGTGTACTGTTTTCCCCCATCCCTGACACCACATGGCTCTGGGTCCCCACAGCTCCTGGGGGTCTGCATAGCTTATTTTCATAATGGTTCCTTGGACTCTATGTACTTCCCTGATGGAAGTTTCCATGCTTCACCTACAGCAATCATTCTGGGATAGCCTCTGACACCTCCTTCCTAGAGCCTTCTCCCAGATGCCATTCATCTCCCTTGGGAATGGCTGCTATGCAGACAGCAGGACTCTATAAATACTGTGAAGGCAGAAGGGGTAGGTACGTCAGCCAGGAAAACTCTTGCAACAAAACTAACAGTGAGTGCTTAAGGAAGGGTCATTAGTTGAATTTCCCCAGCCATGTGTTGATAACAGTTAGTGTGGTTGCCTGTCTGTGGGTGATCTGGGTCCCTGGGTCCGAAGGCTGCATGGGGAGGATCCATCTCTGCTCCTTTTGTACATGACTCCCCAAGTGTGGAGCCTGGGGCTGGGCATTGGTGACCAGCTGCTCTGGTTTCTTTCTGAAGGCCATGGATGGATGGATTCCATACTTGACATGCACAGTAACAGCACCATTTGTATAATGCCAGAAGTAACGTGGACATGAGATTAAACATGCATTACCTGCTGACGTTTCTCAAATTCCAGCTTGATCCGGGACTTGATGCAGTTACAAGTGTCCTGATATGTCTGCTGCAGAGCAAGTTCCATGAGGTGCTTATGGTAGGCCCCCGCCAGGTTCCCACAGATGAAAATGATCACGTTGGCCAAGATCTAAGGAGACAGAAAGAGCTGCTCAATGGGGTGAGTGTTTCTGACTCACAGATACAATAAAAACAAAATGCACATTAGCAGCAGGCTTCAAAGAGATAACTGCAGGGAAGTAATTTTACTTCTGCTTCCAAACTAATGGTTTTATTTGCTTAATATAAAACATCAATCTCCATTAGGGACCATATCCTTTTCTTGCATTCGTGGCCTTTGGTAGATGACTTTCTTGACTTTGGGCTCAGCCACGTGAATGGCTTTGCTTTGGCTATACAATGAACCATGTGCCTGCCAGATTCCACCTAGAATTAGAAGACCTTCAGTGTTTCAGGTCACTTTCTTGGGCCTTGTGAGGCAAAAAAAAAAAAAAAAAAAAATGCCCTGGTCAGCCAGAATGAAAAATATATGGAGCAGAGATGCCCTAGTCAACCTCCAGTGTATTACTGCGTGCCACTGAGATTTCATGGTTGTTACACAGCATCGCATTATCAGGTGACTGATGCACTCTGCTCTCACACCAAAACTGTATACACTGAGCCTGGATAAGTGATATTACCCAGTATATTTTGTTTATATAGAAATACAGTAATATTTCAAAATATATAACTCATTACTCTTTTTGTGATAAAAGCAATTTATGCTCAGAATTTGGAAGGAAAACAGAAAATACTGCAGAACTTCCACAACTGACCCCTCTTTACATTGACCACCTCCTTAAGGTGACCTAATTTTCAGACACTGGACATGCACAACATGCAAAAATCAGGAGAAGGCCTACTCCCATATATTGACTACCTCTGTATTTGGACCAGTCCCTTGGATGGTCAACTTGCAGATGGTATATAAATAAAAACTAAAAATAATCTAAAATTGTACCCAGGAAGAACACTCTTGCTATCTAGATGGCCTCATTTATCCCCTCCATGTCTCTCTGTACTCTCAAAATTGGTGCCATACTTTGTTTGGTCAAGACCTCTATCTTCTTCCAACAGGTATAAGTTACTTCTGACCATAGTTTTGTGCTTTGTTTTAACATTTAATCAATTTTTTTCAGATCAGATAAATTCTGTAGAAACAGGATTTCGAAAGATTAGCTAATACTCAGTTGTCTGACTACATCTTCGTTTAGTCACATCCATATTGTTCAGTACTAACATTCTGTGCATTTTAATTATGCTGTAGTGGTTAACCTGATGTATAAAGCTTTGCTTCATATTTGATCATTCTCTTAAGCTCAATTAGTAAATATATACTGAGTAAAAAACTACAAATATTTTTAAGTCCTCAATACCTCAAAATTGCTCTCAGGAAATGTTCCACTTATATTCTTACCAACAGTGCATGACAATGGTCTTTTCAGTGTATGTTCTGATCATTTAGTATATTACTCACAAATCCTGGATCTCAAGCAAAACTGGTACTCTCAAAAAACATCAGAGTTTAAATTTGGTGCACTGTGTCATCAATAAGCTGAATCTTTGTGCCTCACTCCTGCAATCCCATGTGTTCTCTGTAACAGTTTTGTTTTGTTTTTTTAATTTATAGTTTTTATTATTATTAAATCATAGCTGCGTACATTAGTACAATCAAGGGGGTTTCATGTACAATCTGAAATGTTTTCATCAAGCATGGCTATCTCCTTAAGTCTCTGGAGGAAAGAGAATCTGGGACAATGAGGGACCACTGGGCCTACAACCAGCACATGACCCAGTTCTGCTGAGTTCTGAACCTTCTTAACTGCTCTTTGTGTCCCTCTGACCTGGGCGGCCCCAGTGAGCTCCAGCAGAAGCTGAGGAATGACAGGTGATGGCAGGCTTGGCACTGGACAGGGACCCATCACGGGACTCAACAGCACTCACAAGCACTCGGAAGAGAGAGACATTTCTTCTGGCTGCCCAAGGTGGCTGCCAGGCAGGTAGAAGGCATTTCTGACGAAACCACTTGCCCCACCGCCCTACAGAGCTGAAGGCTGCTCTGGCTCTGGTCTCGTAAGTTCATGGTAAGAAATCTCTACCATTGCTGTCCAGGAATCTCTGCGTGTGAGTAGAAGCCTGCATATCTGTCACTATGCTATCATGTGCCATCGGTGACCTGGGAGGGAATCTGGTCCCTGTGTGTCACACACCATCATGGACCATGAGAAAGAAATAGGTCAGAGGCAGAGGAGGCACCAGGGGCACGGACGCTGGAAAGGGAACTTTCAAACACCACGCCACCTCAGCAACCCGATTAGCACATTCTTAGCTTGGGCCAAGCTTTGTGCTAAGTGATCAGTATCAACTATCTCACTAAGGCCTCACTGCGACCTGCCCTATAAGGCAGGTCTCATCAGCCCCATTTGACAGCCCCACCGGTCACGTGTTGAAGTCGCAAGCCTTCAGAAAACAGCCTGCCTGAAACCCGGCTGATGACATTGCTCCCCCACTACCCGAAACTCTATTTACTGGAGTCCCGCACAGAAGTTTCAGGATTTCCAGGAGCACGTCCCCGGGCGCGCCAGCTGGCCCCAGAGGCAGCCAACATTCTTGGGGCTGCACACCCGTGATGGGAAGCTGGAGCGCAGCCCTCCGCACAGCTGGCTGACCAGCAAGCCTCTTTCCCCCTGGAACCACTTCTGTCTGCAGGTTTATGATGCTCGGGCCTTTTGTGAAATCTGGCTGGACTGGAAATGAGAATCATACTTCGCACTTCTACCAGGCCTGTTATCAGAAAGCCTTACAGGACTTTACAAACCGTGTCAAACCACTGCCCTGTCCTCCTCGTCGAGGTATTTCAACCTCTTTGGAAATGAACAATCAGCAAATGTCGTCATCTCTCTGAGCATTTTAATAATCGTTTAATCAACTGACAAAGCATTCATAGCCTTGACTGAGGCGGTAGGTGGAAGAGCCATTCTTGTTCCAGAGATCAGGCAAGCGTTTAAGTACAGGCTTTAACAGAGCGACGTTTCCTTGGTTTATTTCCTCAAAGTCCATGGCTGTCCTGCGGTACCATCCCAGCCACATCCTCTTTTTGTGCTGATTAAATAACTTCCACTGAGAGCAGGGAAGGCAGTGACAGCTGCAGCCTAACACCTGCAACCTGGAAGGTTCCATCCCATTATTTGCTTTGCATACAAATGACTGTATCAGTTTCATTTTGTGTTCACCTGAGTCAAAGGTTTCTACATGAAAACTTGGTCATTGCATTGACCCCCAGAGAATTAGGAAACAAACCATGATGGTGAACTGCCTGGCTTTAAATGTCACTTCTACCATTTTCCATCTTTATGTCTTAGGCAAGTCACTCCATGTATTGGTCTTGGTTTCATCAACCATACAACGCGGCTAATAACACAGTTCCTCCTCACGCGTTTGTGGGTGAGCATCAAATGAGTCAGGGTAATCAAATTGTATATAGCAAGTATACAGCGAGTATATAGCAAGCCCTCCATAAGTATTGGCTACTACAATAATAATGAATGTTAATGTTGTAAATTTGTGCATTGGATGAACCGACCTGCAGCTTCAGTACTGTCTGTTCCCTTCCCACACGATTCCAAGGAAACATTTTATTTCCACGTGGATGTTCTCATTTATAGTTGAACCAGGGAAAAAATCACCAGCCCAAGGAACAAGTGTGCACTGGGATGTGATCCACACAAATTACCTTCTCAAAATCAAGATGTGAATTTACCTTCTGAAGAGAATGTTGTGATTTGCTGTATTTTAATATCCGATTTAAATGATCTGTTAATCTTCATTAGAGTTTGCCCCTTTCTTATTTATTTCTTGATGAATCTCTCCTTAGTTTGCATACAGATTTTTTCTATGACAACAAAATACCTTTTCAGTTTTCCAGACATCTTTTCTGTTATGTTTTAACAGTTTGTGTTAAATCGGAATTTTATTTCCTCGGCTCCTTTTCTCAAAGCTCACCATTTGTATTTCAATGAAAGTTGCATTTTCTCTTGCTTCAACACAGCATCATATTCAATAATCTCTCTCTCTTCAAACTTCAATTCCTGTATCGGGCTCACAACCCAACTTCCTTTCTTTTTCCTTCTTCATATTATCTGGCTCCTTTCCACTAGATTTCAGTCCTTCTTTGATTCTCCACCAAGAACTTTCTCCCTTGAGAACTTTGACATAAATCCCTAACACTTTAATTTCTATTAGTGATCATTCCATATATTTCCCAACCCCATCAGCCCCTGGGCAAAAAAATAAAAGCCTTTCATTTTGGCTTCTGTGGGCTATGCAACATTTGGAGACCTTCGTAGGGAAATTCACTATTTCAAGGACAATTCCACCAATAGCATAGTTCCTCCACCATCCTGAATACAGCACTGGGAATAGTCCCATTTGGGTCCTATAAATCCCAATGTTTAATGAGGAGTTTCCTTATTCATTTCAAATAGACACAGAAAAGTACAGTAAATTCTTCAGAATGAAAAGTGACTGGCAGATAAATTGTACCCAAGAGGTTGAACAAAAAGAAAAGGAAAAAAAAAAAAAAACTCGATGGTCTTCACACATTCCAGCCGACCCATACAGCATCTTCTGAATGGTTCTTGAGCCATTGGTGGGTCAGCATGGTGAGCAGAGCAGGCTGCCA
The DNA here is from genome assembly GCA_963573935.1 of Arctocebus calabarensis. Classification (NCBI taxonomy): domain Eukaryota; kingdom Metazoa; phylum Chordata; class Mammalia; order Primates; family Lorisidae; genus Arctocebus; species Arctocebus calabarensis. The sequence continues at coordinate 65,005 of CAUYON010141605.1, forward strand.
GGGAGCCAGATGTTGCTGTTGGAAATGTATCAGCAACACCTCCTGCACACAGCCACAGGGCTACAGAGGAGAGATGAGATGGCCCGTAGACTTTGATCCTTTTATTACAGTCACTCAAGCGACAACTGCTAAAAAATATCGTCACGTGGGGCAGTTTTTCTCCTCGGATAAGCTGCAATAGACAATGGAGAGTAAAAATAAAGAGATGTTAAAATTCTGACCAAAGGAGAAAGAAAGAAATGGAGGCCGAGAGAGATCAACTTTCATCATTCAAGGAACATGCTTCTTGTTCCCTCCTAGAATGAAATACACCACGCTCCATATTTGAATTCAATAATGAAGTGCAGCCAGTGCAGCTCCAGTCTCCACTGGGAACATTTTCCTTGGCATCGGTCTGCACGTTTTGGATTAAACAGTGTTCTTTCTGAACTGACAAAGAACTTAGGTAATGTCTTTTTTGTAAGAACTTTAAAAAATATTGGCAATGGAGCTAATGGCACTTCAAAAGTTCCCTTTTTCTAGTAATCACAAAAGAAGTGGGCACTATCCACAACCAGAAAGAACATTTTTGTGTTAAGGAAAGGTTTGCCATATCCACTATTAAGGTGTAGCCATCTGTTGAAACCATTTATTTGTACTTGGAAATGCATAGTAGCATTTTAGAACATTTACTGAAGAAAGATGATGTGTCTGACTCATAATGCAAAAAGATTTGTCTCCAAAGGGCTGTGACGTAAAATTAGGAACTGGGACAGTACAAACAGCAGTGAATTTCCCTGAGAGATGGGGGGGGCGGTCTCTTTCTCTTTTCACCTCTCTCACTTGCCACCACATCAGGTCTCTTTTGTCCTTGGATAATAAATCTCTGCAGACTATTGGAAATGTCACAGAAAAGGAACATTCCTGTAGGTACTGTCCCTACCACCCTCGTGGTGATTACCAGCACTGTTACCGCCCATAGCACCCTGCCTACAACTGTGCCCCACCATCCTCGCTACTCGTGGGCATCCTCTCTCCTGACCCCTCCCCTGCATGTCATGCTCGTGAGCACCCTCCTCACCCCACCACTGCTCTTATCACCACTGTCACCGTGGGTGCCACCCTTCCTGCCACCAATACCACCCCAGCTACTGTCATTCCCTCTACCCCCACCACCAAACATTTTGGGGGACCTTTTCCTTGTTTGTCATTTTATTCTGCAGGCATGAAATGCTCTTCTAATGCCAGCTCCAATTCCATTGACTAATCCGATGTATTCCAACCACAGAGACCTGCGACTACCGACATTACCCTTAGCTGCTTTGCGTTAAGGACACCATGTTGCAACCTCTAGGCTAACTTTTTCCTCACTTCCTTTTTTCTCTCATCATCCCTTTCAGAACATAACAGCTTCCTTGCCTGTCATTGCTACATGACAGGGACGTGCTGGAAGATTAAGTAACTAAAATATTTAATAGAAAAAAATTGCCCTGTATTTCACTCCCATTCTTCATTCCTAAGAGAATGACAAAAGTAATCAACAGTGGGGCAGATGTTTAGTCCTGGGAGGGTGCAAGGTAGGTTTATAATTATACAAGAACATAACCCATTACATGATCAAGACTTGGTGGGTTTTTTTTTTTTAAGCACTTGTGGATCTTTACCCCATTATTAAATTCTATGAATCTATAAAATAAGGAAGTTATTTTATATAAAGTTATAAAAGTCATATTCTGAAAAATGACATCTACTCTCCAATTAAAAAAAAATACACTGCTAGCAGATGGGACAGTAGGAGTTGTAGAAATTGATAGCAACACATTCTTACTTGGGCTTCAGTCACTTGTCCTAGCAGAGATGTCCCTGGGGGAAGGACCAGCATGGAACTACAGTAGGTCACTCATACAGCATGTGCCAGAAGGGTCTGGGACACATTAAGAGATTATTTAGGAAAGCTACTGAGTTGCTTTATCCCAGGGAAACTCTGGTTTAATTAATTAATTTGTTATCTATGTGTTTCATTGGTTTTCATGGAGCCTCTTGTTTGCATGCAATTTAGAGGGAGGGGAAGGAATTGGATGATTTCTGGAGTCCCTTGATACCCTGCTGCGACTCTTAAGATTTTCTATCATTTGTAGACAGGATCTGTTTTTACAAATCCCTTGAAATATGAATCATGATTCTTGCTGCAGGAAAGGAACATTCCTGAAAGTACTTTATCTCAGCCATGGCCTCAAGGCTGCCCTTGCAAAGTTTGTAAAATCTAATGGGATTAGGAGGGCAAAATGGAAAGAGGCTGTCAGAATCTCTTATATGAGATAATAGCAATAATTCTAAAAATGCCTTTGTCTTGTAACAACTGTCATCAGAGAGACTCATATTTTCCTCTTAGCAACAGCATCTTTACAGACGTGAATCACTCCAGAGAGCAGGAGCACAAGGCAGAAGGGAAGGTGTGTGTGTTTTAGTCCGAAGAGCTTAATCATCGAAGACGTACAGCTTGATGGTCGCCTGGTTTCAGGGATTAAGGAGGAGGTTATTTGTTCCACTGCCAACTCTTTCCTAATAAACTTCTCCAACTGGGGTTCATCTAATAATTATCTGTTCAAACTGTTAAGATTAATTTCTTAGCCTATGCAATCAGAAAAGAAGTCTTGCAATGTGAAGCTTGGTTAATGTTATGCCAGAAACATTAGGATCTAATGAATGGAGCCTTGGCCTGAGAGCCAAGCTGACCCGATTCTTTTGCCAAGTTCACCCCTGACTGACTCAATCACTATTCTTGATGAAATGGACTCAGCGGCGAGTTCCTTAGATTCTCCAATAAGTAATTAAATGACTCTGGTCTGAAATTCTTTATCTCTACAATGAAAGGATTTCTTATGTTGTCCTGAAGCTCTCTCTCCCCAAGGACCAATCCCTCCCTGGCAGGGAAGGAAGAAGACTTTTCCATGTCACAGGATAGTGAAGGCATGATTAGCCCATTGCCTTGACGAATCTTTCATTTATTTATTTAATGAATTACTGAATTTCCACAATGTGCCTGGCATTGTGCTAAGTACCAGATATGTGATGGTGGCAGTTAAGCTTTGACAGTCCCCTCCAAAACTCCTGTTGAAATTTAGTTGCTATTGTGATGGTAATAAGAGATGGGACCTTTACGAGGTGATGAGGTCATGGAGGCTTTGCCCTCACGAGTGAACTAATAGCGTATTGTAGGAGAAGGTTTACTCTTGTGAGAGCAAGTTGTTATAGGAGGGCTTGGCCCCCTCTTGCTTTCTCTCTCTCCCCTCTCTTGCCCTTCCACATCCTGCCAGACACCAGTGCCATGCTCTTGGACTGTCAAGCCTCCAGAACTGTGAGCCAAATAAACTCCCTTCTTTACAAATTCCCCAGTCTGTGTTACTCCGTTCTAGCAACCCGGAAAAGACTACGACGGGGATCAAGCACACCTTATTTACTTGCCTCGTAGAACCTGTAATCTAGTGTGGAAGCCACACCACATGAAAAAAGGAATAGCTACAACCTTGGTAAGTACAAGGAAGGTGAAAAGCAAGATTCCGAGAGAAATCACAGGACTCCCCCGTGTCATGTGTACTCAGGCCACCAGCAGGGCTGGCTGGAGTGGAAGGGAGTGGGAGAAAGGGTTTCCCATGCTCACGGAAGTTCCCACAGTGAGCACTGTGCCACCTTACATGGATACACAGGTACAAAATCTAAGCGTCAGCATCTCATGAACTGCTAAACCCGGATTTATGAACGATGTGGTGTGATGTGTAATCAGGTTACCAGACCCTCAGGAAAAAGGTGGTCACTTTTTCATCATACCCCAAAGAACATAGTATAACCATTAAAAGTTGTCTGTGTATATAACAAGACATTTGATAGGAATAAATCTCTGGAAATGTAGAAACCATCTGATTCGCAATCAGAGTGTTCCAATTGTTGCTGTTTGTGCCATTTGTCCTATTTTCTGTGTGACTTATGGTTTCTCTTCATAGTTCCATTCTATCCAAAGAGATAATTTTTGTACAAAAATACGGTATCTACTTTATCAGTAACCTCTAACCTACCATGTATAATACATACAACAACTAGCCATCAAACCCAAGTGCAGAATCCAGAGTCTATTAAACCTTGGATTTGTCTGTTCCTCTCTGACTGGCAAGTGCCGACATGCCTGTGGACATTACCATTAACTCTGGGTCATCCCTGAAAATTGATCTTCCCAAGTTTTACAAAAGTTTTCTTTGGTTCATAATCACACACCTGCTATTTTTCATGAACCTGACACACTAATCTGTTGTCGTCTCTGCCATCTGCCCCCCAGCTGACCAATGACTTATCCATCTACCCATAGAGGGAGGAATGTAAAAAGGAAATGATGATACTTTTTCTGTCCTCACTTCTGAGTCTCTGGAGGATAGTTGCATCAGGAGCAAAAAAGTACGCCCCCCCCACCCCGCTGCCCTGCCTCCAACTCTGATCTCTTTTTTCTTTCCCCCTTTGAACATCTGGCTTACGTCCTGTCCACTCCCAACTCCCTCCACTGGTGCTTGAGCCACCGCTTTTTGGCATGACTCATAGATGCAACTGTCAAATCTAGCTGTGCTGCACCTTACAGAAAGCTGCCTCTGCTTCCATGGAGCCTGCTTACAGCTCCTCACCCCTCACCACACCCTGCCTTCTCTCTCCCTTGGGCTCATGTTCCCAGTCTTTACTCAAGGCCAAGACTCTCAAGTACAGAAAGTCAACTTTCTTTACACTTTTCAAAGGTTAGAAAGGGTTTTCTACTATCTTGCCTCATAACTGTTCTGTCTTTTTAAAAACTTACATTGTTTAAATGAAGTAAGATATTAAAACATTTAAGTAATTTGAAAAGATACAAAGCAGAAAATGTCAAAATAACCCAGGCTTATATACACAGGAAAAAGCAAGGTGTAAAGGTATTGGTGACCATTATTTAGACCCCCTCTCTCTCTTTCTCTATGCTCGCCTGACTTATGGTAATAATTTTAGTTGTATGGGAGCAGGCAGAACAGGATGCTGATAATGTATGTGCCTCACCATCTACATGCCAGTAAATAGGCCTCAATCTCGAAAGCTGTGTATGTATGTTTAATTATGGAAGGACATTTGGATTATTTGGGATACTTTGATACAGGGAGGTAGCAAATTATGAAAGGTAAGGCTGCAGGTTGGTGGATCATTTGGGGTTCCATCTAATTCAGTAACCCCTCTGTATTGTAAGTGGAACACTTTCAAAATAATGCCCCAACAAAGATATCCATCTTCTAATTCCCAAACCGGTCAATATTTTACCTTACATGGCAAACAGGGTTTTGCAAATATGCAATAAGGTAGTGCATTTATGTTCTTTTAAGTCACTAAATTCCTGGTAATTAGTTAACAGCAGCAGAAGGAAGCTAATAATTGCTTCTTCTTAGTTTCCTTCCATATACTCTCCTTAGAGATTCAGTAAAACCATCATCGTCCCTTGCAGGGACTCTAGCCCAAATGTAGAGAATTTGACTATGAGCCTGAACTCTTTCTTGCAAATAATCTCTTGGAGTTCTACAGGTTATTAACCTAAGAGTGATCTTAACTTTGGGAAAATATTCTTTCTTGGAAGGAAGCGAAGAAAGAAGAGAGGACTAGCCTCACCATCATAACAGGTGAAAACACCAGGTCAGCTTACTACAGATGTAACGATCCAACTACACTCAAATGTAGTTGGTGTCAATGGAGGTTCAGGGATGCCCAGTCTTGCCTTCCCCATGGACAGGAGGAAAAATGGACCCAGAGACTGGGTCTGAACATTATAGTTCTCTTCAAAATGTTGGTACACATCAAAAACTTTTCAGTGTTGTGCTGCATAGACACAAATATCTTTTTAGATACAGCGATGTGTAAAGGTTAAGACATTCTAAAAAGTAAAAGGAATCCCTAATACTGGAGAGACCGCTGTGAAGTATATAAACTATAGTTGTTAACTACATAATCTTAGGAAAATAAGACCAAACTCTCACTCACCCTGTGAGGAGAACTGCCAGCCACCCAAAGTACAGATGAGAATCACAATGAACAATTGTATTATACCCATTTCAGAATTCTTTGGTTGCAAGCAACTGATACAAATGCTGGCTAATTTAAGAAAACAAATGTAATAAATGGTGCTGGGAGAATTGGATATCTGTATGTAAAAGACTGAAACTGGATGTGCACCTTTCTCCCCTCACAAAGATTGATTTGAGATGGATAAAGGCATGAGACAATAAAAATCCTCAAAGAAAGAACTGGAAAAACACTGGAAGATATTGGCCTGGGGAAAGACTTTATGAGGAAGACTGCCATGGCAATAGCAACAACTGCAACAATAAACAAATGGGACTTACTTAAACTGAAAAGCTTCTGTACAACCCAGGAGACAACAACCAAAGCAAATAGACAACCTACCCAATGGAAAAGGATATTTGCACATTTTGAATCTGACAAAAGTTTAATATCCAGGATGTATACAGAATTTCAATTAATCTACAAGAAAAAAACCAACAATCCCATACATCAATGGGGAAGAGAGATGAATAGAATCTTCTCTAAAGATGACAGACAAATGGCCAGTAAACACTTGAAAAAATGCTCATCATCCTTAATTATTAGAG